>OENM01001931.1:12752-24188 GCA_900239745.1 Rotaria magnacalcarata | reverse complement strand
CTAATTCTTCAATAAGTCACAATATCAAAATACCATAAATTCAGGCATTTTGCGTACCTAAAATTGATTAGAAAATCAAAGATTTGATCCAGCATCAGAATAAGTGAATAAAAGCTTTTAAAACCTTTGAACATTTCATTAAAATTGCTCATATCTATCAACCATTGATTCATGTTCATGTACTGCATGTGTATTAGCTGCGGGAAAATGAGTCCAAGATACTAAGAAATCTTCTTCAATCTTCTTTTTTGGTTGTGCGTCTAATCCAGTCGTGACAGAATAGTGAATCAATAGCACGACTACTTAGAAGGTACTAATTACATGCCTAATCTTGTTAGCAATTATTCATTTTTGTTGATATACACGCTGAGCAGGTACCAGAATAAGATGGCTCCGAGGGAAAAGAAGTATTCACATATTCATCAGTTATGTAACACGACGATATGAGACAATTTTGCAACTAGACATCAATTATGCTTCAAAAGACTCAATACTGGCTATAAATTTAGCCACATAAATTCTGAACAAACTCTATTATTGATATTATACCTTCTAACTTCTATAAAAATTCCAAAATCATGTTCATATCATATATAAAGTTGGATAAGTATGGTTGTGTGATGTTAGAAAGAGTGAATAATTGACTTTGGTAATCAAAAACTCTTGTATTCTGGTGAAAAGTATGATTTTTCACTGGACTAGTATAGTCTTGTAGAAATAAGTGAACTGAACATTTTTGGTAGCGAGAGAGAGAGCGGAAAATGCATTGAGATATACTCAAAAATTTGAATTTACAATGTCCAGTTAAAATAGCTGCTATTATACATTCACCCCATATGGGGTGAATCGATAATTTTTTTTTTCGTAGTGCTCTCAGCAGAACATCTCGCACTCAGATTTACTGAAGATCTTTTAAATGAAACTATTAGACAATCGCAGAGAAATGATTGGGCTATATATCAGTGAAAGAATCTTCGAAATCAGAGTAAAGATGGCTGAGAAACTTTGATTTTTATTGCTTAAGGTAAATTTAGCTGACTTTATACATTCGCCCCAAAATGGGGTGAATCGATAACGCTTTAGGGCTCTCGGGAAAACTAGCATAGAGTCTGTTCCCGGAAAGATTCTGAAAATCTAAAAAACAGAACATGAAAGAAAAATATTTGCTCTACATAGTTGGTGACAAAAAAATTTTTTATCTCTTAAAATGACGAAGATATAGAGAAAAAAAGAGAAAAATGAAAAATGTTTCTAGATTCGCCAGCATGGGTCTAGAGCTGATGCTTTTCCCTGTAGTATTTTTGTAACACCTTGAAGTGAATAAACTGAAATTCGACGTACGATCGATCATAATATTTCAAATGAGTAGTTGATTATTTTTTGAAATCTGTCTAAAAGAAAAGAACGAATCGAGTTGTTAGCAACCGTATCAATGGAATCATTATTAATTCAACGTCGTCGATGTAAAAAGTTTATTTTTGATTGGAAAATATGAGAAAATTAATTAAGAGTACAGTAATATAATTATAATATAGTTTTCTATTCTTGCAAGATAGAATTTTATCAAAAATCTTATTATTTCAGATCAGAATATATAATTCTGCATAGAATAATCTTATTATATCACAAACAAGCCTAGTCTAAAAGAAGAAAAAACGAATATTCAATAAACATTTTGCTTGAATGGTTACATCAAGATAATGATCTTCTTTCAAAAGAAAAACTTGATGATGTATCCGAAGGAGTTCTTTCTCGTTGTTGTTGTTCTATTGATATTGAATCTGGATTAATAATTTTACTTCGACATGACATCGTTGATGTTGGCGTTCCTAAATCATCTAATTCAATAAGTTCATCAATGGTAGCTCGTTCAAGTACTGGTCCACGACTTTGTCGTTGAAATCGATTTCGTTCAACATTAGTACGAAAACCGCNTCTTTTGGACGATCTTTTTTCATATCAATAGCAATATTTGTGCCCGTGCCTAATGCTGATACATCGAGTGTACCAAGAAAATGTTTTGTAAGACCATCAAGTATATCAACACAATGCATACGATCATCTTCACATATAGGTAAATCCATGGCAACAAGTAATAGCTGGTTTGGTTTTGGTATGCGTAATGGCGGTTCTAATTCATCGGCAAAGTCAGAAAACTGTTCATAGCGTATAAATTGAGAGCGTGGTGGATCTAATTAATCAAGAGCATTTTATATGATGTATCAATATAATGTTTTTCGCTCTACTAATAAAATACGAAAAACAAATTTACTTGATACATATTGATTTTCAAATACTCTTTTATTTTGCTTCTTTGGCTCATATTATAATTGAATTTCATGATCTTATTTATATTATAGAAGTACAAGGATATCAAATATTTTGTTATTCTTCGATCATATATAGTATACTATTTTTGTGCCTAAGTTGTCTAATCTGATAAGTTTAATGAAGAATTTGATAATTCTTTTTATCAACTTGATCTATTGTTATTGATGCTTGTTGTTAAACAATATGCGACTAATTAATATAATCTGTGTCAAATCTTCTTGTAGAATTGTCATTTTGTCCACACCTTGCTCGTCTTTAAGGTATATTTTGAAAACAAAGCTTAAAATAAAAATTTAACTAATCATTTAATGTCGTCACTATTAGCAAACATATTGCGAAAATCTTTAGTTTTTACAGAACACAAGCAAGAAAAGTATTCCCTCACGAGATAAGAAAAGAAACAAGTATCATTCTATGAGAATTAAATAATGATTGTGCGTGCCCCATGTCCCTATCGTTTAAAAAATATAGAAAAAATTTATATTCTTTGCAGAAAGATAAAATATAAAAGTTTTCATGTCAACATTATTGATAATAAAAACAAATTCAAAAACTGCTATTCCAATCTAAACTAAATTCTAAATTCATCGGTCACATCACCAATGTTTATTGCTTGAAAAATGTATAAAGAAACTTCTCATGCTCAAGCTTCATATTCAATAAAGTGTTGCGAAGAAATGATACTTTCGAAATAAACACATTTACTTCTTATATTTGTTCGAAAATTTTGATGCAGACCAACAGAATAATATAGTCTAGTCTAGTGCATTGACGTTATACTTTATGTATTTTAGAGTGAAGGATTGTGTCGTCTATATATGTATAGATATTTACCTGTAAATTATACATTTATCTGTCTGATACTCGCCTATCTACATAGTAGCGTTTTAAAAAGCACGTAAAAAAAACGATGCAATTAACTTGAGAGATAAATAGTATATTTTCTGTTTGTTTTATCGTTTTTCGATCGACTCGAGTCACAAATCGCAACACATAGTCATCCATATTGATATTAACACACCTACATTAATTAAAGCATTAATGTGAATGTTTTCCTACTTGTTCTAGAAGATTAAAAAAATCTAATAAACTTCATTGATTATATATTACCACTAAAATTAATATCGAACTGAAACAACTTGAATGTCACTTTCACTATTGTTCTTAGTCACTCTATTAGTTCGATTATTTGTACCAGATATGCTCTCACTTCGAAGCCTAGAAATGTGGGCACGAGCTGGAATTGAATAGAAAATTCAATCATTCAGGATATGAAAGAAAAATAGGACTATCTCATTTAAATAGAGGTGGATCATTTTAGACAAAAAAAATTATAATAGACGATATGAAGTTAAATCAAGCACTAAGCAAAGAATCATTTATAGTATTAACATAAATGATGTTTTGTTTTTATATATGCTCACATATGATGTTTTATGGATATTTTGCATGTTTTTAAAAGGTTAGTTGTCAAAACCATAGACTGAGCTGATTTTAGGTAAATTAATTGAATAGATTATATACAATATTGAAAAGAATCTTTAATTATTTGTTATATTTCATATTTGTATTTAAATTTATCGAATACAGTTCATTCGTATTGTACAGGGAAGAGGTGAAAGCTAATACGAGTTAAATGAGACATTTCTGATACACTAATCTCACTCAGTAATTGTATATTTATATGAATATGTTTATTATTGTTAATATACAGTATTAGTTATTTGGTATCTAGCAAGCAGCCTATTCTTATATTATCCACATGCATAAAATAATAAAAAGATTCTTTTTTGTCAACTTTGCGATTTTATCCAAAAAGAAAAATTATTATTTCTTTCATTTTTATCAAACAAATTTCTTCTTTCTCTTTGCCAATAGACCTGGAATATGTATGTTTTGTAATCATAATGTCATCCTATCAATCAAAATAAAATTATGATGTTTTTCTTCTATTTTTTATTACCTCGATGGATATGCACAGAACGAGTAATCGGCGTTATAATTCTTTATTCTTTACTTTTCTATTTTTCTTTACTTCTCTATTTCGTCTGTCTTCATTCGTGGACTCTCATTTCATTTTATGAAAGTTCACTATTTAATCAAGTATATTTTGCACGCCGTGGCAAAAGAGAATATGGTAAATATTGTCCCTATAGGACCTAGGAGGTTCAAAGGGTAATAAAAACGCAAACAAGCAGATTATGGTAAATATTTTGATTTCAATCGACATATTATTTACTTAGATTTGTTTTTCTATTTTTTTACCCAGCACATATTGTATCATTGCTACTATTATTTACTTCGGTAATAGTGAAGATGAGCAAGGGATCAAAAAGAAAAAATAGCATGATGCTACAAAATCGGTAGATGCATATTTGAAATATCATTATCAAGATTATGCAATCTGTATTCTATTATTTTCTATTTTTATTAAGTGCTTTGGTGTCTTGGGCTTGTCTGTATTTTATTATGGCCAAATACTATAAATATCGAACATTACAAGCCACTGAACGTGAACGAAATAGCCCTTATCACCCAAGCAACATACGACATTTACAACGACAAAATCGATGTCATCCGTTTTTTTAGAAAGACTGTACGTGTTTTTTTTTCTCTAATTGTTTGCTATTACTATTTTGATTGAAACATTATATTCAAATAAAAGTAAAGATCGTTATTTGCACAATAGGTACATGAAATCGTTTCTTTATAAAATATAGTTATAAATAAATAAACTTCATAAAAAAATAGTAAAAATCTAGAACCATAAAAGGTTCTATATGCACCATTTTTTCTTTTGCAGAATAGGCATTGATGAAAACGAAATAAAATATGTTGCTTCTCATTATCATATACATTCCACGGACACGGTTCGATACCTGATAATAAGTATAATAATTCGTTGTGTCTTATTTATATAGTTAGTCAAATTTTAAGTGAAAATAGAACTATTTCCACTTAAGATAATCTGTTCAAGAACAATTTCAACGTTCATTTGTATAAAAAAGATTAATAGTGTCAACTAATGCCCGAGAATTCGAACAGTATATTGATATGTGTATTTCAATAATTGAGAAAACCTTTGAGGAGAATATTGTACAATAAGACGACTATAACATGTAAAATAACGGCAATCAAGTTTTACAGTGAAGATATGACCAAAAGCTATGCATATCTTTATTGTTATTAGCGATACAAAAGGTAATACTGATAAGAGCTTCCAATTAAATAATAAAGAGTCACAGGGACTGTTGTTCGACGATTCCTCAATTGTTATTGAAGGATAAAGATATCCTTTTGAATGCAAACAGATAAAATGAAATACTGTCTACTTTTAAACCATTTGCTACTATTATTCAACGAATATAATTTTTTTCAAAATACACATTTTGCGCAGCAAACTTATGATAAATAAAAAAAGTAAAGAAAGAAAGTTCCAACTTATGGAATATATGATCAAACAATAGGTATCAAGGATTTGGCGATGCAACTGTTGACCACAGTTACTTGTCATTGCTGCAAAGGAAAGGAGTTATTATTACTTTTTATAGTGAATAATAGTTTTTCCGTCAACAATCACCTTGGTATAATGGTAATTGTTCCATTGTCAGTTACTTGGTAAAATTTGGCTAACTTCCCATCCGTAGTTTAAAATACTAATATTTTGTAAAATGAAAACAAGATTTGTTTTTTTTATGTACTTGACATGTTGATTACCATTTAATATCGTTTATAATTAGAAGAAGATTTAGCACACATGGTGTTGAGATTTGTTGCATTACAATTTTCGATAGAAACGTTTATATTGCGCAGTAGAATAGAAAACTGCAGTTAAATATGTTGTATAACCTGTATTCTCTCGACATAAATACGCGCGAGATCAAATGAATCTGTTCGTGAGATATATCGAAACAATTTGTCAATATTTGAATGTATTTACTCAATATGATCTTATGGGATTAATTCTTTCGTTATCCAATCTCTACGACATTCAAGCAGAGAAAATACCATGCACATAAGTAAAGCTTATCGGTTAATTGCAGAATACTTCAACCAACTAGATATGAAAAGTGAAAAAGAAATGAAGATAATTTTTTAAAACTTATGTGTCAGTCGATTTGTTAAGCTCGTATCTATCAGGTTAATGCTGTTTTTTTTTCACCCGTAAGAACATGGTGATCATAACTGTTTTTATGACTTAATGTTGAAGCAGTTGGACTTATCTCGTACAAGAAAAATAAAATGAAAAGATCTATTCTTTTCGACTACTACTTTCCATTTCAATTCATCGAGATAAAATGGTTATGTTTCCATTTAGATCAATACATGACACACAGTTTTTCAATTCTTGTTGTTGAGTTTTTCGTGCTTTTTGGTTTAACAAGACATTTACAGCTGTTTGATCACGAAACTGGTAAAATACTAACCACCGATTATCTGGACCCAACACAGTTAGGTAGAGCCTATTTGTTTAGATTAAAAGTTTTGCTCACTCTTATTTTTCAGAAACATCAATCATACCATCGATCACTAATGATAATGACATCGTGATTTTCGAAACAACACGTGTAAGATTGCGTGATGGTGTCGAGCTTGCAGTTGATTATCTTGTTGTATCAAATACTGGACGTTTCCCAGTGATTCTCGAACTAACACCCTATGGACGTGGACCTGATAGAATCAATTATCGGTATGAAGCATCATATTGGCGTAAACATGGCTATGCGTTTGTTATCGCTGATTGTCGTGGTACAGGTGACTCAGATGGTGAAATGGCATATTTTAGTCGTGAAGGTCAAGATGGATATGATCTGATCGAATGGATTGCAAGTCAAACATGGTCCAATGGACGTATTGGAATGCGTGGTTCTTCCTATACTGGTACTAATCAATGGTTTATTGCGCGAGAGCAACCACCACATCTCTCATGTATCACACCTAGTGCTACACTAGGTCGTCCAATGCAGGACGTTCCATATTTTGACGGTGCATTTGCAGTGGCTTGGGCGATCAATTGGATTGGTCTTGCTTTGAATATTAAAGTCTTAATAGTAAACCAGTCGCATCCTGATCCTATGACATGGTTAAATCATCGGCCGCTTCGAACATTGGATGTCTACGCAACAGGAAAAAAATTGTTACTTTACCGGACGCTTCTTGATCATCCAACATACGATCATTTCTGGCACAGTATCGATTTCAGTCCCTACGATTTCGCGCGTATCAAAATTCCATCGCTTGCTTTCACCGGTTGGTTCGATGGTACAATGTATGGCACAATCTGGCGTTTCCAAGGAGCACGTTCTTATGCACCCATAAGTGATGATCACTTTCTTATCATCGGTCCTTACACACACAGCAATGCACCTGATGGTGGCTACGATTTTCGAACAGGAAAGGCGATAAGAACAGTTGGAGACCTTCCTGTTGCCAAAAATTCACTACTACCAGGTTTAAATATGACACATGAATTCTTTGAATGGTGTTTGAAAGATGATCGGCGGCCTGTCTGGAAACCAGTTAAATTTTACATAACTGGAAGCGATCGATGGATGACTCGAAATGTTTTTCCACCGCCGGAAGCTCGCGAGGTATCATTATTCTTGGCAAGCAATGGGTACGCCAACAGTATAGTAGGGAATGGTCGACTACAATGGGACATGCCAAGTACTGCTGCAACTGATTCTTATCTATATGACCCCACCAAACCAGTGATGAGCACTATAAATAATAAATCTATTGGTCTTCCTATAGATATTAACCCATATCTGGATCGCGATGATATTCTTGTTTACACCAGTGAACTATTGAATAAATCCATTACGGTAATTGGTGATATTGTTGTTGAACTAATGATCTCGAGCACGGCATGTGATACCGATTTTGTGATCGAATTAATGGATGTGATGACTGATGGACGTTCGATTAAACTTGGTTCTAAAGCTGCAGGTCAGCTTCGCGCACGTTATCGCGATGGTGTCAACCAAGAAATATTGATGTTGCCCAATCAGACTTATCTCATTCGTATTGATTTGCATGCTATCGGACATACATTTCTTCCACAACATCGTATTCGATTAGCAGTTATGAGCAGTTTTTTCCCTTGGATCAGTGCAAATCCAAATACTGGTGCACCAATTGCTTCGGACTTACAAAAACCAATCATAGCAAATCAAACTATTTACCATGCCCCGCACCAAACATCTCGCATTCGTCTGATGTTGATCGACAATCCGCAGTTTGATGAATAAATCTATTCTCATTAATTTTTTCCCAGAAATGACTTTCTTTCATTAAAACTTTCAAAAACTAATGTATCTATTTTTTGATTATTTCATAAGACTACCATGTAAAAAACAATAAAAAAATCAACACTTACGTAATTCTAGAATCGATTTTGAAGCTATGATTAAGCAGTGATTAGCATCGATTTTGTATTAATCAATTAGAACGAATTTTTACGAATAAAAGAGTTTCATCAGTTGTTGCTGATTTGTTTTTTTCGATGAGTTCACCAAGAGGAAAAAACTCAGTCCGAGTCATTCGAATGGTTTGGAATGCCCGAATGAATTCCTCGCGATGATTTCAGGTCAAATTTTTTATGTTCTTCATGTTTTTTTAGAAAATAAAATACTCCTTCGTCTACGTATCGTGATAAAAAAGAATAAGAGCTTTTGAATATTTTTAGTGTATGGGAAGACTGAAGTTCAAAAATCATGTATGATTGATTCATACATTTTTGACATTCATGAGCATACACGAACCCTAAATACTAGATTATCCTCTTACTTCTTGTGTATTACTGCCTAAATTAAATATATTTAAAATGCCAATAGCTGAATCTCATTAAAACAATTGAAAAAATAATTTTATTCGAATTTAATGTAAATTAAATATTCACACGAGAAACAGTTATATTTATTCATAATTTTATTTAAACTCGGGCTAATTTACATTAAGATAAATAAACGGTAAATTGACAATTCTATCATTTTGTACGAATAAAACGTCATGCGACGACTTGTACTAGTACCGTCATCGGTGTTGTGTCCAAATCTCGAAAATAAAATCTCGAAGAAAAAAATCTCGAATAGAATTATTTCGAAAAATTAAATCTCGAAAAATTTTAATTCGAAAAGTTCATATCTCGAAAACTCTCCGTTACGAAATCAAAAATCTCGAAAGAATTAATTATCGAAAGCAAAAGTTTCGAAAAAAGATTAGTTTTGAGAAGTTCCTCATGATAAATTTGGCCGATAGCTGTTGCCTCTCGATCGACTCGAGATTTGATATTTGTCAACATCTTGCGAATCTCTAATCGTTCAGGTACCGGCATATGAGTATGAGGATTTTCTGTGTATTTAAGAAATTGATCATCAGAATTTAGGTGAACACCCGCGTTACACAATTTGATTTCACATAACCAATAACTGACTATCGCAGTGCATTTATTTTGCTGATAAATATAACCATCAATGATGAGAAGACGTTTTTTCTTATTACTAACGAGAAATGAAATTGTAGGTGTCAACGGTATCGTTTGATGACATTTTTTTATGTAATGGAAATAAAAACAGTCAACAACAGACGTAAAAGAAGATAGTGTTTTATAAACGGCCAACGGGACGAAGAGACCAATAAATGAAGATAGTTTGTGCGATATGGACGATGTACAAAAAAGAGAAGAGAAATAATAATTATCACTCGTGAGCACAGACCGCAAGAACGGACAAAAGAAAAATAAAAGAAAACATACCAGTAAAAACAATATCTATTTTGTATTAACCAAGTGTTCGTAGAATGAGAGGACATCTTTCAAGATTTGTTTTTTTAGAAATGTGATGTAGCAGAATTGGTCGTTCTCCTGTTCAAAATCTAATTTTTTCTGGATTTGCTTTTCGAAATATTAATTTTTCGAAATTTCGTCTTTCGAGATATTTTATTTCGGGATTTATTCTTCGAGATTTTCCTTTTTCGAGATTCTGTCTTTCGAGATTTTTGCTTTCGGAAATTTTTCTTTCGAGATTTGGACAGCAATTCCCGTCATCATCAACCATAAATTCTCATTGTTTTCTGCTTATCAATTAGAAGCTATACTTTTATCATCGGTCATAGTTAGTGTTTTCGTTTCATTATACAATGTTGTATCTACTGCAAGAGATTTGGGTATGGATGCGAGAAATGTGCGTCTCTAAAGGAGATGATACTTCTCCAACTTTCGTGATATGTGACACTGCTCTCAGTGTAATAGACTCAATATTACTCATGGTAATTTGCCCCTTAAAAAACTTTTGTTTGCCCTTCCGACAATTGAATTCGCACTCCCTGAGTGAAAAATCTGGATAAAACACTGGTCTAATTGCTTTTTTTTCTTGTTTTAAAATTTGGTATTGTTTTCTACAACGTTTGTTGGTTGTTGTTACTCAAATTTTTACTACTGATAAGCCTGGGGTGTGNCCGGTTTTTCTTGTCATATTTAGAAGAAAACAAAGGTGTAGGTAAAATTTATTCCTAAGTATTGCCGGGGAATAAAAGTATCACCATCTGATCCAGAATTAAATTCAGCATCGAATGGTCTGGTTTTTATGGGCCGACAATACTTCTGAGAAGATTTATAGTTGAATCTCTGTTTCATCGTGCTAGCTGCGTCGTGCTAGCTTCACACTGATGGTGTGGGTGTGGGTGTGGGTATAGTTACCACACTTGATCTAAACACCCACACCCACACCCCAAATCAGTTAACAATATACAGGTTTCGTCATTCAAAAGGTAGCTACACAAGACTTATTAGCCATCCAAACCGTATTGGATAATAGTTTTTGTTTTCAAGTCTGAAATAATCTGACATTTTTATCAGATTGTGCCCCAAACTCTGCTATCAACTAACTTTCAAATTGAGATAAAGACAGCTTTGCAGTACATCAATGTCTATACTGATCGTCTGCTTATTGAATTACTGACTAATTATTCTTCAATAAACTTTGATAGCCTTGTATCTATCTATCGAATGAAAACAGATTGCAGCTCACATTACCGATATGGAAAGATTGAATAAATGATTCCACTATTTAATTCGTTGTTCCGATGATGTTTATGTGTAAAAAA
>OENM01001930.1:0-23821 GCA_900239745.1 Rotaria magnacalcarata | reverse complement strand
CATGCCGAATACAGACACCCACACCCACACCCAAATTATTAAAATATTTGTAAAATCTATCAAAATATTTAATCTTTAGATAAAACTCTGAAATTCGTTTTTTCAGAAAAAAAAATTCTATAGGGCTTCCAGAAAACCTCAAGATTTTCAGTCAAAAAAAGGTTTTTGGATAAAAAGCTATACCATTTCTGAAAGAGCGGAAGACGGGCTATCTCCCCATGTATTTATCTCAATTTCGAAATTTTTTTAGGGAGGTCCTTCCAGAAAACCTCGAGATTTCCAGCCAAAAAAGGGTTTTTGGTGAAAGCCCTTTAGCATTTCTGAAAGAGCAGAAGACGGGCTATCTCCCCATATATTTATCTCATTTTCGGAATTTTTCACGAAAATCGACTTTTTTTGAGGGGGGGGGGNCGAAAGACAATGAATAAACAATTTTACTATTATTGAATTCAAACTTACCTGTTGGATCATGTAGAATTGTAGTTGAAAGCGAGCACAGTTCAAGAACATATATATATGACGTAAGGGTGTTTCAATAATATTAAAATGGTTTCAGATTTGGAAAACATAATGATTAATGATCTAATCAGTTATACTTGATACTGTGAGCAGTTTTAGTTCACTAGTTACATCCGAAACTGAGCAATGACGAATAGTGAAAACTTCTTTTGAGGCGTTTGAGTATTGTGATCTCTTTCATTTTACAGAATATTCATGCAAAACTTTAGTAGCCTTTCATTCCATCAAATAGAAACTCGAGATCGGATTTCGGTTCGTTAGTGCACATCTTAACGATTGAGTAAACTCAGAAACCCTTCGGCTTACCTGGAAAAATATTTTCGAAACTGAAAGGATAATATGATATACCTCATCATATTTTGACTCAAGTTTTCAATAGTGTAGGGTTCCATTATTGGGGAAAATGGATTGAAAAAGTACTCTGAACGCTGTAACTCATGTTAGATTTTTTATTAGTTGGCTCTTTAACTTGCACGACTCTTCTTGAAAAGCGCTCGATATACAGGAAGTTGGGACAAATCAAATATCTACCTGAAATCACGTTTTCAGTATCTCTTTTACGAAAATTGTGAATTCTCTAATTTAAAAACATTACTCTAAATAATGTATTATATTGCATTGAATAATAATGCCTTATCCTCAATTTCTACATATACCTGATAATGCATTATCTTATAGTTCTCCATTATTTGGAATAATGCATTGAAATTCATTGAAAAGTCAAAAAAATAACTAATTATAATGCATTAATTCATGTTTTTTTTTAAATAATGGAAAATAATGGGTCATTTTCCATTATGCATCCATTATCGGCTGCATGGGTACCCCTTACGAATTGATTGAATATTATTACTATCGATTATACAACTATCATGCTTTTTTTATAGTGTTCGTGAAAGTGAGTTGTGAACATTGCTCAGGCTACTGTCAAGTTTTTATTTTGTAGTTAACTATTATTATCTTGGTTAGAATATTAGTGTCGGACGATCTTAGCTGTTCTTCTACCGATAAAGAAATTTTAAGTATTTTTCTTGTATTTGCTTCAGTAGTAACTTCGATTCATCTTTAGAACACTCAACTTAAGCGTTTAATAATTAAGTGAAAAATCTTTTCTATAATGATAAAAGTGAATCGGAAAGCCACTCCGAAGATGAATTATTCGAATCAATGACACCAAATTCATTTACATTGACTAGAACTAATAATTTCTAATGTCATATGCACTAAATATCATTATTAAGGGATACTGATAATCAATGACAGTAGTTAAATATTATCACCAACTGTTGCAAGGTGATTACAATTTTTTTGTAAAAATACCGGCAACTTTAGTTGATTTTGAATTTGCTTCACACAAATATGAGTGAATTTGCGGTTGATGGTTCTATAATATTACTGCTGCTAGATCTGTTAATGTTAGTTCGATTATACTCATTAAAATTCTTCAATTGAGTCAAAAATCTAAACGATTTCTTTAAATCATGCTCAATGTTACTAGATTGTTGACGATTTTTAGATTTAAGATTATAACCGATTAAAGAATATAATCTATTCATATGGATTGAAATCCCTACTCAATGATTATAGACGATTTTCAGATTTAAGATTTTAATAGATTAAAGAATATAATCAATTCATAAGGATCGAAATCCCTGTTAAATGATTATAGACGATTTTCAGATTTAAGATTATAACCGATTAAAGAATATAATCGATTCATATGGATTGAAAGCATTATAAATCGATTATTTTCTAGAAGAAAATCACCAGTTACTGATGAAAAATGATTATTCGTAAAATTTGATTCAAATCGATTAATAAAAGAGCGGATTTGAGCGATTATTTTAATTTTTAATCGGTTTTAATAGATGTCAGTAATAAAACCGATGATAATGGATGAAAAAACGTTGGTTACGAATCAAATGCGCGAAAAAGTCGATTATAATCATAAAATTAATCAAAAAAAATCTTAATTTCGAGATTTTCATCGATTATTGGAGCTGCGAATCGATGAAAATCATGTAAATGTTGATTTTTACGCTTTTGTTTTTTACATGGGTATTCTCTAAAAACATTAACTAGAAAAATTTACTCTAATGGCTTTTATTATTTGATGATCGAAACAACATTTGCCTTGATCATATTATATCGGCAGTATTGTCAAGATTAGCAATGTGTATTGTGGATATGTTCATGAAAACTTTGTAAAATCTCTAATTTCTGGATCAAACACAGTTTACAAGTGCGAAATTTCACGGAGCGTCGACAGTTTCACTTTTTCGTCTGAAGAATTCGAGTTTCGGGCAAAACAAATGATGTATTTAGAACTGCCATTACGAACTGCGTTGTTTGATATAGGTCACAAAATCTTCCTACTATGTTAATTTACATTCAAAATCTAGGTCTGGTTTCTCTCAAGATTACTTGTTGAAAGCTTGTTTTTTATAGTCAAACGAACATTTTCGTTCGATTGATTTTTTTTTGAGATAACTTAGATTAGGACCCCAGCTGAAGATTTGGTTGAAAATAAACGTTGTCAAACAATTTAGAAAAATAAATCGATTGTACCAACTTTTCACGATAAGCCAACTTCTGATGTTAAATTTTTCACTTTGAGTAGAACTTAACGATAAGCATGCGAAGCATTCTGGATGTTTAAACAAATAGGTACTTCAATGATAGTCGATGTCTTCCCAGATTGATCAAAGCGGACTCGTTTACGGTCTGTTTATCGACAGTAAACGATGTCAAAACGGTATATTTACGGCAATAAATAGGTCGTATTTGCCCGTAATACCTGGCACAGTAATACGGCACAGTAAACGGGACTGAAATTTCACGGTTTACGACTGTTTGTGCTCCGTACTCTCATGATCATACGGTCCGTATTACTGCGCCAGATATTACGGCAAACTTTCGCCGGTAAAATAGTCATAAATTAACCGTGAACGACCGTATACGGACCGTATTGTTCGACCTGAGTTTCTCCAAATATTAAAAATTTGATTTTTGTGTTTCTCTAGTCGTTTAAAAAGCTAACCTAGCTGAAATAATGATGATGATAGATCTTGTTTTTGTCGAGAGATTGGTAATATACAGCCACGCTGAACTGCGCAATTCTCGTAGTAGAGTTTCTAGATATTACATCAAGGGGGAAACGGCGAACTTCGGACATGAAGTAACTTTGAGCTACTTCCAGTGGTAAAATTCGAAGAATTTTTCGACTTCAAATTTACTTGAAGTTACATCAAAGTTACTTGTTCTTATTTCGGACTACTTGAGTAGTGTTTTTAGCTACTGCAAGCACGTACTTTGACTTACTTTTGACGTACTTTTCTACTTCAAGTCCGCCGTTTCCCCCTTGTATTACATCCTCGGCGTATAACTCTACCCAGACATGCGGAACAGATGATACTTATAATGAAGATTTTAACATAAAATATCTTATTTGGTTTCTGTCTTGTTGATGAAGAATATTTCAGACTATGCAGAGAGGATTAAACTTCAAACAGTTGATAATATAGTATTCTTTCAGCATTTCATTTTGAAGACAAAGTTGCTTCACAAAAATACTCAACTATGTGTGAGTTTTACTGCACTGTATGAAATCGAAGTTTAAACTCAAAAAAGTTAAGGAACGCATGTGTGAACCTGTACACCGCATCCGTTTTAGCTCGATTTTCTCGAGAAATCTCTCTTAAAGGACGACTCGAAATGGAAGAATCATAGTACTACCAAAAATATATACTGGATAGATCTCACAGTGAAAGCTCTACATTGTTGTTCTGATAAACAGCTGAGATCAATATTCGATGTAATAAACATCCGATCAATAGCTTTGGATACAGAGAGAATATACAATCGAACGAATAAATTACAAACAATCTTACCTTCTTCCATTACAAGTTAATTTTCTTTAATAGATCGATTATGCAATAATATATATTTTGATTTACATCTGAAAAAAAGAAGAGTATATTAATATTCTACTGTTGTCACATTCAACGATGTGTTGTATTCATATTCATCTTCGTCTATGATTATTTTCAGAAAATTCTCAAGATATTATTTTTCTTAATTTAAAAAGGTATTAAATTAGTGCAATATATCGAAAGTAAGATTACTGTCGTACTAGATGGAATTAATACTAAAAGTGTTTGTTTTTCCTGCAATCATATACTGCTCTTAAACTTTATGTTGTTCTTAAAGGACTGATACTTACAAGCAGGTAGCAAATTTTACAAGAAATATATTCGTGCATAATTTGATAGTTTATTGAATTACTTAGGAAGCTGTGAGTGACTTTTCTTTAAAAACTCACACCCACACTGAAACGTATGATCAAAGAAAGCTGTTGTAGCGCAATCCCTATGGGATTAAAATGTGAAACGCAATCTAAAAGAAATGTTGAAGTGCATTGTGTAGAAAATGGCATCAAACGCCCAGGTTCCCCCCAAAGGCAGCGGTAGAGGTTTTAATTCATTAAATTCTTAATTAATTAATCAATATATAACTAATTAAGTTTCCACCACGGACCATGACTGACATATATGTAATTGTTGAATTCAAGTTTCAAGCTCAAAACTACTGGTGTAAGTGGACGTTGATAGTTGCGAAAGTATTTTTGTGCAGCAGAATATACATATTAGCTTGGTTCGTTGTGTTCTAGATGCATCCAATCACGCTGAGATTCATACATTAATGTACAACCGAGATGTACATCGTCCTCATTAATGCAATAGCCTTTGCAGCTACACTATTTAACAATTTCGATAAAATATCTCGAGTTCCTCATTATCATTTTCTTCTTTTTCTAATTCATTAAAGAAAACTAAAAAAAATCAAACTTTGTTCACTGTGAGGCTCTCTGTAGAAATCATGTCCGTGAAAGTAGTACTTGACAGAGATGCGACTAAAGTCGACTTCTAACCGAACCGAACCGAACCGATTTCGGTGCGGTTAAAACCTTTTGAAAACTAAATCGGTTCGGTGCGGTTCGAAGTTCCTTTAACCGTTTTATCACATTTTTCCGTTTTGCGCTGTTTAAAAGAGAACAATGATTAAACAAAACAAAAAGTACGAACAGATAGCGCTCTAAACATAAGTGCATATTAATCGTAGCTTTCTAACAAAACATCACCTGAAAAAGTTCTCAAAATGCACAAAAACTGCAACCGGAAACCGAATTGCCTAGATATGTCTCAGATGACCAGTAGTTTTGGGGTTTTCCAAAGGCCTGGTTTTGTTGCTAGTCAAAAGGACTATCGAAAGGTAAAAATCCGAACTCGATAGCTATTAATATTAGTGATATATTAGGAAAATACTGATGCCTGTATCTATCACATATCTCTTATAGATTCATGAGGTTGCTTACGATCGCGATCCTGCTAGATACAAACGCAAATCCATTCAAAAATAACTCTTCATACCCAGTTTTCCAAGCTAAACGCGAATCTGAACTCAATTTCTGTGATTTCTTAAGATATTATATCATTCTGAGAGTAGAGTCAGTGGTCACCGGATAGGGTCTCATACAGTGTGATCCATGCTAACTTAGCGCGCCTGTATTTTCTCCTTCCAATTTAGTGATAAAAAAAACAAAGTGAATATACCCATGTAATAAAAACCGCATGAAAATCGGCGGTTAACCGCGGTTTTACCGATCCGGTTACCGGCTCCCATTACCGCAGAACGGATAAATACCGCGGTTTACCGCAAAAAATGATCCGGTATTCGCAACATGGGTACCTTTTTACTTTTTGAAGTACACATAACAGTCGGATTTAAATCCGAGGTTTTCGCATTTATTTGTACTAAAGCTGGCTAAATGAATTTATCTATAGTGTACAGCAATTATCAGTTTTTACGACAAACTTCCTAATAACATCATAAGTTCCTTAAAGAAATTTGAAAACTGTACAAACTTTTTGGTTGGGTTCGGCTCGGTTAAAATTTTTAAAAATAAAAGTCGGTTTGGCTCGGTCCAGTTTAAAAAAATCCTTAACCGATCGCATCGCTGGTATCTTGAGCCCACCATAATTCCAAAAACTTGATTGAAATCTTTGTATCCTTGCTAACATACCGATCGACAATGTTGTTCACTAGAAGGTTAACTAGAAACATTATCCTTTAGCTGGAATTCTAGCTTGAGAAAAAATCCATAGTGGTTCACAAATAAGATCGGAATGCGAAATTCGAATAACGCTTCCATTGAAAGTCATAATGTGATTAGAAAGTTAATATTGAAATATAAAAATAATTATGAGTAAGTGAGTCTGTACTGAGAAGGATTCGTACAAACAACGAAAAAACACTATTTTGCTTCATTAAAATCTGCTTCAAATCAAACAAATATAAATTTGTTGAATAATTCTTTTCACCAGGCACACAATCTAAATGTCGTAAAACTGCAAGAAAATCGTTCGACAAATGTCTTTCACAAATGTTTATAATTTTTCATTACCTTTGGTCAATTTTTTAACCAGTCAGACCAAGAAGATAAACATTACTCCAGTGAATTCCAATAGTATGCATCGGTTTTTGGTGAAATTCTCAAAGCAACAACTAGTCGCTCCCTGCTTGATATACGTTTTAACAACAGATGATTATTATACAATAGCAAGTGGTCTTTCTCTAGTAAAAACTGCATAGACAATTTTTACAAATAATTTCAGATTCATAATTCTCCAGTCGACTTTTTTTTTGATTAAACTTCCTGCACGATAATCATTTTTCTCGAATAATACTTATTCAACATAAGACTACAATTCGGATTTCTGAAAAACTAATCACATTTGAATTCCCTGAACCCGATTACCTTCAGTCAAACTTTATAACTTTCAAGATACGTTTGAACATGTGACCTGACACATGCATGCAAGTGATCAAGTAAGAAAACTCATTTTATTTCATATGACCCTCCTTTCAGCTGAGGGAAGAAAAATTATTAAAAAATTGAATATTTCAAGCGAGCCGTTTTCTCCAAGTTTTAGACCGTCAAAGTTATATCATTTTTACCGACTTCAAAGATTTTCTAAAAGAATAAAAACAACTACATATTCGTGATCAGCTTACTAAACTCTATCATAGGATGTATAAATTAAAATAAAATCAAGTCTTGCTTGATTTTTGAATTTCCAGTATCTTACTCTATTTTAAGAATTTATACCAATGTAACAACTGACTCACAATAACATTTGCTAAATGTACCCTTCTGTATCAGAATAAAATTAATATTTTGAAAAGAAGGATCATATTTATCAATAGCGCTCGGTGGGCGATGTTTGTTATAGAATATTTGCATTGACCACTTGAAGATATTTATTCTACCGTTATGCACTGTAGGAGAATAAATAATTTGCTCTAATAGCAATTATTTTCTCTTCGATTCCCTGGCTCCTTCACTTTTTCTTCTGTCAACATCAATATGCATCCATAATCTTCAATAGAGTGCATATTGACAGAAATTCGCCATTCACAGCAGAGGTCTCATGGAGAAATCAAAACAAAATTTCTTTACCTATTTGTATGACATATAACATTATTCATAGATTCTTTTATTATGTTTTCTTCATGCGAACGGTGATGAAGCCTGACAAGGAGTAAACATCTATAATGAATGTTTGACAAGTTGAATTCTGATTTCTAGGTTACTTCTTGGTTAAGAATATATACTTTGCACTCATAAACTTATACATCAATTCATCGTGCATCACGACTCATGCTGCACTACGTGACTGTTTACCCCAGTGAAATTATGCAAATGCAAAAGAATATCATACTTGCACGGAGATTTTTATAGGTCAATTAAGTAAGATGAATATGTTAGTATTCGGAAAGGTTCGATTACTATTTATACATACACTAGCAACTAAAATACCAATTCTAGTAGATATACGATAAAATTCAGCTTTTGTATTCAACTATAAAAGATTCTTACTGTTTATAATCACGTTTAATTTGTTGAAAGTAATAAAAAAACGTATCCAAAAAACAATATTATGTTGTGTTACTTACAATAAGTTAATCAGATTTTCTCTAAATATGAGAAGAACACATATAACTTAGGATATAATAAACGTAGCGGCAGCAACACTATACTACTGTACAAAAGCCCGAGAAACTTGTTTTCTATACGTAACTAGTTGTAGTACTCAAAGTGCTCTATACATCATCAATACACAATCTCTATTCAAGAAAGTGAGTGTGTGGCTTCGGTATAATAGCTACGATGAACTAGAATCGGATTTGCATCCGATTGTTATGTGTACTTCAAAAACTGAGTCGATTTATAATGTTGTGAATAATTCTGGGGAAAATGTTTTTTTTAAATCCCTGTACCCCCCCCCCTCAAGGATGGTCTGGTTAATAATGACAATTTTTTCGATAACTCAGCCGTTTCTTGGCGGATCCCTCTCATCTTCAAACTCGACTGAGATATTGATGAAATCATTCTGTATACAAAATTTCATGATAATTGGATGAGTCTTTCAAAAGTTATCGTGTTAACGGATGGACACACTGACCGAATCTAGAGTGCACTCACTTTTTTTGAGTACACAAAAATCACAAGAAATTCAAATTTGCCCAGTTAAGTAACTCAATAATTTCAGTTCATAGTAGTGTGTGGGGAAATCCATTGAAAACAGACCGATTCAATCTGCCTAGTTTGAAGTTTTGCTCTTCAGCAATCGACCCAGTCGAAAATGAAATTATATATATATTTATTTAAATATGCTTGATTTAAAATAATTAGATAAATGCAGAATTTTATTTTATGGACGCGTTGACTGCTATTCATTAATACATCGAAACAATTCTCACGGCTCTGTATTTACAGGTAATCAGCAAAAAAAACAGAAAGTTTAAATTTAGATGTAAGACATTTTTAGTAAAAAAAATAAAATTAACAGGGAAGCAAAATAAACACAATGCCTTTCCTTTTACAAATTCATTTTATCGATTTCTGGAGATTTGAAAAACGAGTTACCATTCCGATATTTGACTGTGGGTCAAATGAATTTCATCCTGGCCCTTGGATATAATAATTAAAGTCCTCACTTCATTCTTGCGCAAACTTGAGTACAAAACAAAGATGTCCATGATGATGCTACCGCTGGCTAGGGACGCGACAATTCAGTTTTAGTTCCGATCTGACGAACTGTTAGGATCTACTATGGTCTGTCCAAACAGTTCGTTCGCACATTTGAGTTGAACTTTGATCTGAGAGCCTTTATACATCTACCTCTGACGCCATGGCGGTGGAAGTTCGACAATGACAGCTATTTTAAGAAAAGCCTTAAAATGTTCGTGAATTTTCACAGAATCTCGACTACTATATATTTTATAATGTAAAACTTAGAAAATCTAACCGATTAGCAACAGGAATTCAAGTTTAAAATCAATCTCAGCCTTGAAAATCAAAACATGCGCTTGAATACCATTGCATCAGCGGCATAGTGTCAGTCGAAATGGACAGCTCTGATATAAATTCTAGCTCTTAATTTGCATATGTGATTGTTTGACAAGTATGTTTTATATGTACAGTGATAATTTCAATCGCGTAGCTTGGCTATATATAAAATCAAGTAGAACTCTGGCATCTCTGAGTGTGGGTTATTTCCCAGTTTATATTGACACCCACCCGACACCCTTGAATAATAAATATGGTAGTTGGAACGATGAGAGTGACAATCACATAATCACACTTGAATCTATTTTTTGGAATATTTTATTTGATAACAAATAAAAAATTGTCAGTATAGTTGGAACTGTATGCATCAATTAAATAAACTAATGGATTAACAAGATGTTATGATGATTATATATGTAAATGCAGTCGTTATGTACAAGATGAATCATAATGATGCTAAATTTATCAATGTATGCTGAAAGATTGGATAATAGAATGTAATATTTCTCCTTTTGTTTTCAAAAACTACGTTTATCGTCAATCATTAGTGGAGTGTTTTTGACATGCTATTTCTTTGTATTTATTAATGAATGTTTTTTGATCTTAGCCGAAGAGATAAATATTGTACAGAAATTTTCGTAAGTAAATCAACGCGAGGATCCCTATGCAATATTTAAAATTCTATTGAATAGGTATCCATCGATGAGTCACCTTCAAAATATCAGTCTATGCATGAATGACGCCGACACGAAAGCAATACATCCACGCAAAAGCCCATTCGATATGTGTTTTTTTGTATCGTGATTTATCTATCAAAGCACGAAGAAAAAAAATATTCATCGTTATTATAGACGTCATTAGTGTGTGTACAGGTGATAGATACTCGTATTTTTTTTTGTGAAGACTATAAGCAAACAACATGAGTAAGTTTTGTATTGGTGTCTTGTAGATTTTCTCATTTAATTGCTTGTAGATTTTATCAATAGAGAACTCGAAGAAAAAATAGGTTGGGACTTGAACGGAGATGGACGAATCGGTGGTCCTGGTATCACTTCTCAAGTTGAGCAATCGACTCATTTCGATCTAAATCATGATGGAATCATAGGAGGATATCGACCTCCACCCGGTGGAGGTTAGTCATTCTTTTTGAATACGCAATACTGACGGTAAACGATATTCACATCGACAAATTATCAATTAAAAACTAAAGAATTTCGAATTTAGTCTAAGTCCATCTACTTTGCTTGAATGACTAACGCACATCTTTATTTTGTTTCTTTATTTACGATTGTTAGGTCTTATTGGTAACATCGAACAGGCAACACACTTTGATATAAATGGAGATCAACGCATTGGCGGTGGAGCCGGTTATCGTCCTCCTGGTCAATAAAATCAACCGCAAGAAACAAGATCGTATTCGAATGGCTTCGATCTATGAACTCTTATCATTGCAGTAGATAGTTTATTTTTTCTTTGTAATCAAGAACTTTTTATTATTAACTTATCTTTACATCGTTTTTGTTTTATGAAGATTTAAATTTGATGCACATTAATAAATTTCTTGGCGTATCTATTAATTGTATTTGCACTTACATTCGCTTCATACAAAAAAAGAACTTTTAAAACGTATCAATAACATTTCAATTCAATTAGAATAAAAAATAAATATATCTGAAGAGATAATTGAAGTGTGCTTGTATTATCGATCTTCGCTTTATAGACGATCAACATAGAGAATACTCAAACGTTTCCAAAGTTGGTTCGAAACTTTTTTTATGCTACTATGTTTATTCCTACAAAAACAAAGAAAATGACGAGTGTCAATTTGATCGACAACCGTGACCCCGAAGGGCCAAATGTGATGCTTCAGTCTCATGACATTGAGTTATGTTTGATTATCGATCGCGGCTCGTCTTTACTCTTCACTATTTACTTTCTATTTAAGTTGCAGCAAGTTGCAGATTGTGAAATCCTTTTCTCTATGTCACCACACAGTACCGATATTGCGAAAGTAAAGAGTGACAAAGAACAGAATGGCTGATTTTACCTTGCACGAGAATGTGACTCATAGATGGAACAGGTTGAATTTTTTCTGCCCGGACCGGATCGGCCAGTTACCTGCCGGTCTATAATAATGCTAAAACTGGCAAAAAACCAGCGGGTCTTTTCATGTAGTTTGACCAAATTTCAGTATTTCTACGTATTTGTATGTATTTATATGTATTTCAGAAATACAGTAATATGTAAAAATAAATTGGAAATACATAGAAATTCGTAAAAACACTTAGAAATACTTTCGAAATAGATAGAAATATGAAAATACAGAAATACGCTTTTCCCCCTTTGAGTTTGAATTGTCGAAAACAGTATAAATGTAATTTTGAAAGTATAACTCATGCTTCAAATATTAGAGTTTCGCCTTTCACATACTCTATAAGACTATGCAACTGCTGCATAGTCTTATAGAATTAAAATAACACAAATTTTGTATAATATCATTTACAATTTAAGATTAGAATTTTATATTATCCACATGAAAACCTTAACTGTCCTTGTTTACGTCATCTACAGACCAAATATTTGATGTTCTATAGAAATATGACTAAAAAATTGCGCAGACCGGCCGGTCTGGTTCCATCTATGATGTGACCGTTTAAAAACTCATTGTGTATGTGCGGTAAAATATGATTATTTTCTGAATCATTCTTGAGCTACTGTAGCCAGATGACTTTGTACGTGTTGCCAATTGTCTATTAAAATCAGTTGTTAATAGGAAAAATCACCATCGATACATTTTGTATTTGAGAACAAAAAATTATAATATTCGAATTTGAGTTCTTGATATGATGGAGTGTTGAAAGCAAAACTGTTTATCCAGTTTTATACAGAGAAGTCTACTCTATCAAATGAAATATTGTTCGAATAGATTTGAAGGACTTTTACTCTGCATTTAACTGGTGCCGATAGAAATGAATTTAAACAAAACATACCACTGAACTTTATTCCTTTATTTAATAATCATCATTTTTTTAAATTTTTGTTACAATAAAAATAAAGTCAAAAATTAGAAATTCATTATTTAGATAAAAAATTTAATTAAATTCGATTATATATTTCAAACAAAATGACAGTAAATTCGGGTATGGATTGTTACGGTAGATAAATCATGCACGGAGATAATGGACAAAAGAAAGAGCACATATTTTGTTTGTTTGTGAACGAATAATCAGGAATAAAAAAGACATAAAATTATGAATTGGATGTAAATCAAGAGAATATAGTTTCACAACTGCCAATATAATCATATCTCTTAGATAGTTTTGTTAGAAAAAAGATTTTCAAATTTTATACTATTTTCATTATGAGAAATTTTATCATAACAATCTTTGCTGGTGATGAGAAATAATCGAATATGACTAAACAAGTAAAAGACCAAGAAAAATGTCCATCATTCAAGAATTTGTAGCACCAACATATTCTATGAACAGTAATTTTTAATAATTATCTCATTTTGTTGACTTTTTTCTTTGTACAACGAAGTAGACGAGGTTTCTTCAATTTGTGAACACGTGACTAAATGAATAAAATATGATATACCTAAGAGAAATTAATAAAAATAAATACAAGTCATGAGACGAACGCGTAGCTGTTCTAATGAAAAATTGTCACCTAATTGTATCAGAAATATTTTCTTGTTTCTATTTGAATATCGAAAAAAAATCTTTATCATAAGATACGAGAACAACAAATGAAGAAAACAATTTGAGTTTCAGTTGCAATGAAGAGACGATTGCACTGAATGCATTTCTCATCATATCACAATGAGTTACGAATTAAAATTTTGAAATCGCTCTACTTTTGAGTATTAAAAACTTATAATCCTATGGATCATATGATGATAAACGAATTACTTACTTTATTTAAATGCAGCATAGTAGAAGATTTTTCATTCGAAGGTGTATATTTTTTTCTGTTGTTATTTTTCAACGACGTTTCAAATTGTTTGAGCAAATCTGGACAATGTAAATTTTTTTCGTTTTCCCACTAAATGAAGAAAGATCATTCGAATTTTACAGTTGCTAAGCGACGCCAATTTTCAGTATTTCTCTTTGTTAAAATAAGAAAAAAAGCGAGTCTTTACACTTACAGTGTTATGATTATGATCAAAACCTTTCCATTTGAGAAGATATTCGCTACTTCCGTTTCGAAATCTTTTATCAATGATGTTTTCGACTACATAAAATTCTTTCTGCATATTTATATCTGAATTTGACGTAGCCAATCGATGTTCGAACATAGCTTGATATTTTTTACTAATATCAAATCCGAGGAACGATCGTTTGAGATTAGCTGCAGCGACCAATGTTGTGCCGGATCCAGCAAATGGATCCAAGACAAGATCTCCTGAAAGAGACCGATTAGCAATTAGAAAAAAATAAGTAAATACATTTTCTTTCACGACTAAAGTTAAGTTTTTATTGAGTATTCCTCATGTTTACCTTTATCAGTTGTTGCTAAAATACAAATTTCAGCAAGTAGCGCTGGAAAAGGTGCGGGGTGTTTATTTTTTCGATCCGGCGGAATTCGCCAAATCGAGCTTTTAAAACATTCCGGTAAACGATCACGATAAAATTTTGGTGCCGTTACAGTTGATCCAGACGCTTTTGTTAACCAGAATATTTTTTCTGAATTAGGCCGAAAATATGCTGCATTTTGATTTGCAGTACAACTGCGATCCCAAATGATTGTTTGGTATAAATTCAAATCACTTCGTATGATAAATTCTTCTGGTGGATAATCTCGATGACGATAACGACGATCTTTATGATTGTAAAATAGAGAACCATTCGGTTTAAGAACACGGTTGATCTCATTTAAAAGATCAATTTGCCATCGTTTATATTCATGTTCGTCCATGTCATCGTCATACGTATCATAGACAATTTGTCCTCTGTATGAACGACCTTCTCGAAGACCAAGTTTGTTATATGGCGGCGATGTCACAATACATTGTATAGAGTCACTCGGCAATATTTTTAGACCTTTCAAACAGTCAACGATCATATATTTGTTAACGATTGACTGAAAGATAAACAAACAAACTTCAATAATTTTCTTAGTTTAAAAACGAAACAAGAGATTGAGAATTTTCACAATTACGTGTTAGCATCAAGATAACGTTATGGGAAAGTAATGAAGACGAGCAATTTTTCATTTGAACATCATTGACTTATTCAAAAACAAATCATATTACTCAAAAGAGTATTGTAGAGCAATCCTGTTGAATTTTTTCTACTGATAAATCAAACCATATGTGACGGAACGACTCGTTCGTTTCTCCTTTTATTCAGAAAGAATGCTTTTTCGAGTAGCACTGCTGATACGCATCATTTAAACAGTGAAGAAGAAGAGAAGAGAGAAGCAAATATAAACTGATGATTGAATGATAAGCGTGATTAACGAGTACATGCACTCTTGATGGAGTCGTGATGGATGGAATCCGTCACGCCACATTCATGGAAGCAGGAAAATTTTCGAAAAATATTATTTTTATTTCGATTTCCTCGTTTAACAAACGGGACTTTTTTTGAAAGAAAATCATGTGTTCACCATAAGAAAATTTTCAATGAATCACACATCATGAGAATTTATAACGAAGAAAAAAAATATACATCTATAATATGAGAAGTCTCATTTGTGAGTCATTACCTTTAGCTTTTTCTTTTCAATACCGCCGGGTTTAGATGTTGTTGTTGATGATGATGAAATCTAATGAAATGAAGTATACAAAAATATGTTCTCGGGATTTTCATTTCATAAATAATTTAAAATTTTAAGAAAGAAAAATCAACAGACAAGAAGTTTAGGGAATGTACGAAAATATGAATCGTTACATTCTCTATCTCCCAAAAACAATCGCTTCAGTGAACAGTTCAATGATCTCTAACTGATTTGTATGGAAATCCAAACATGATTTTTTTAAATTATCAATATGACATTTTACTGTTTTTTTCTATTTTTCTTCTCTACGTATGTTGCGTGAGACATCTATTACATTTTAAATTATATTGAAAAATAATTGGCCGCTATTTTTTTCGCATTACTCTTGTTGGTGAGAACAATCGAAGGTAAATTTTAATAAAAAGTTCAAAACTCTGTCTGTAAAATGCATAACAACAGTTTTAACATTTAGTCTAGAGCATATCTTCTTTTCTTTTCGGAAGAGATGGAATATTGTAAAAAATTTCAAAAGTTACATTTCGAATTTGAATTTGTTTGAATAAAAATATAAAATAATACATCAAAATAATGCTCTGTAAAATCGGTACTTTTGAAACAATCTAATCATACTTTAAATCGATAAAAATGAAATAATTTTTATGAAACTTAAATGCGTTAGAATAAAATAATAATTCGAATTTATTTCATCCTTTCTCTCTCATAGAAGCTTTGAATTTAGAATATTTACAACAACCTTATTTACTTGTTTAACTGAATACTTATCATAGAAGCAAATTAGACAGAGTTGTAAACTTAAGTGGCCGATTATCTTAGAAAACAACTGAGGTCTACGAGAGTATTAATCAAGATCGTAAATACGATAGACTAACCTCATTTTTGATGACGATTCGGAAAGAATATTGATATGCAGATGAATGACATTGGTTGTTCGTTGTTGATCTTTCTTGATTGTTGGCAGACATGCTTGGGTTGATAAGTTCAGCTTTTTCACTTGATTTTTGGGGACTATGCATCTATGAAATATCGTGAAAAATAGAATTATTCGCTTCGTCAACAAATTTTGAATTTACCTTTTTTTTGTTTAACTTCTTCGATCGATAGACAATAATGTTATTGAGTGTTTTATCTAACTAAAAAGAAAAAGTTGTCCCATTGAGAACCTTAACAATGTTTTTAATTCAACTTAGTATATAAGTAGGAGAGAAAT
This sequence comes from Rotaria magnacalcarata, assembly GCA_900239745.1. Taxonomy (NCBI): domain Eukaryota; kingdom Metazoa; phylum Rotifera; class Eurotatoria; order Philodinida; family Philodinidae; genus Rotaria; species Rotaria magnacalcarata. The sequence goes on along the minus strand of OENM01001930.1, from coordinate 6,941 downwards.
AATCTCTATCCGGATGTGAAATACTCAAACTAATTAGTACATTCAATACACTGATAATTATCATTAAATCCAGTGTTGCAGACATGTCTATGATTCTCAAAAGAGATATTCTAGTTCGACATACTTCCGAAATGAATCTCACTGTTCAGTCGATAAAATTTGAACTACACAATGATCGACATGACTGTCAATCATAATACATATACAAAGTGATTCTCTCTCTCTCTCACTCACTTCCGGTTCTCTTTATGTTTCATCCTTTCAGTTTTTTCTTCCTTTTGCTTTATCTATTTCTGTTCAAGTATGTAATTCCGTTTAAAACAAACAAACGTTTGAAATAGTGGCACCGAATATATGTTTATAACGATGGAAGAAATTGAAATTAAGAGATATGCAGTTAAAAAAATCACTTGTATGAAAGTAATTTTTGAAATAAACAAATCTGACCACGAAATTCTTTCTCCACATATTTATCGTAGTTTTGAAAATGATCAATTGAGACAATAGATTACTGTTTACATTATGGAGAAAAATAAATAAAGACTAAACGACAACAGCAGTTGTTCATCAATCTTATTTCAACTAAGCCGCTATAGCTGAATGATTAAGATGTTTGACACATATTCACAAGATACTGTGATCGAACCTCGGCTCCATCCAGTCATAGAATGACCTTGGATAAGTTACTAACGGCTATATTATCTCGGATCACCCATCCGATAACAAACTGACTACATGTGACATACATTAATAGCTATTGTAGCTAGTATGTTGTTAGTCAGTGTGTACGGGGAGCTTAAGCAATTAAGCGCGAAGAACACTGAGTCAGGCCGGCCTTCTGTCCAGAGCTACATTTAGCAATAGATGTAGGAAAAAAATTGGGCCCTTGAAATTGTCCTCGGACAAACACCCCACACCGCAAGGTAGTCGAAAGGCAGGGTATTCTTCTTCTTATTTCAACTAGGATTTGTTACTAAAATGTTCGATTATGACAAAAAAAAATTGAGTTTTTCTTTTTTTCTAATTGTGACTTCGAATACGTTTAGTATTATTCTATTGAATTAAATTTTCGTTTTGAATCAGAAGATTGAAATCTTGATCATTAGGATGTGAGAGCTTGGATACCATAAGCAAACCCACACTCTCAATCTCAGTTAATTACTTCATAGATGAAAGTGTGAAATTTTTCTTAGTAACTTAAATCTCTATAGAATGTGAAATACATGCGAAGTTTTGCTGTTCATCGATTACAATTAAGGAAGAATTCGATGCGAGTGATCAGAACTATTAATTATAGTATCAATCACATCGGAACGTATGAATGTACTTCTACGGTGATGATCATTATTAGTGTATCTTATGGGAGACTGACTTTTATTAATGGAAAAACATTTACAACGATCAGATATTCTGTGATAAGCAAAGTGTTCATTTATTGAATTGAATACTCAATTTTCTCTTGAAATCGATTTTTAGAGGGTGCTGATGTTCTTATTGTACTCGATAGTCACACCCACACCCAAAAGATAGTGAGATTACTAACTACTTTTTATTTATATTTTTCTGTTTTGACATTTTACTTTTCAACGTTTTCTACCAAATCCGAGAGCACATTATGTGCAACTCTCCCTAAGGAAAAAGGAAAATAAAGTATTTTTCTATTAAATTTCTTGTTAAAATATGAGTCCATGACATTTTTCAATGATATTATCACTGGAGTTTTTCTCCTAACAAAGCATACCAGTAGATAGATAGATAGATACGTGAACATTTAAATAAATAGTGTAGGTGTTTTTAAGCACCCTCCTTGGCAACCTCAGTGAGAATGAGAAGGATACACTGTGTGCGAAGTATGTGACTGCTTCTTTTTTCATCTGTATTATTTTTTTACTTGTCTGTTTATCTGTCTATCTATCGGCTAGTTACGAACATTTATGTCTTGATTCGAGTGATAATATAACTGAAAATGGCATGTATTGAAAATTGCTAACTATCAGTGGAATCAAGATATCCACTGCGGTTTCATGTTGAAGTTGCGAAAAACGATTCTAAATAAAAATCGTTGATTTTAAATGATGTATAGCGAGTGAAAATGAATTTATGTGATTTAATATCGATTTTTAGTTGATTTAACTCAGTTGTTACCTGTTATCATTATTGCTTGTTTTATTTCATGATAATAAGAATTTCTCCAATTATTTTCTTTGAGTATTTCGGCTGCTTCATAGTTCATTTGAAGACAAGAATAACTAGTGTTAGAGAGTCAAGCGAACAGCATACTATGTTTTGAAAACAAATTACTCAAAAATAGAGAAAATCAATTCGTCGTATTCAACTATTCAAAGAAGCGTTACGGATGTCCCTATTTTTGCTTACATCACGCAAGATTCTTTTTTCTTTAGAAGTGAATTGTAAATTGATTATTATCTATATGTTACAGACTCTTTTTTGCTGAGATTAGTCCAGCGGTTCAGATTCAGATACCTTAGATCGATCTCAGAAGAAAAAATGTGGAAACTTCGTATTTCATCCGAGAGTTATGTGTACTGCAAAAAGTACATGGGACATATGAGTCATTCTCGAATGCCTGAACACCAACATTATCATGAGAAACTAGGCACTTTGGTTTCTGAATGCAGTTTTTGTGCANTTCGAGACCATTTTCAGGCGATGTTTCATTAGAAAGTTACGATTTAGTTCAAAACTAGTATCAGATTCGGAATCAGCGTTAAAAACTGAGTCGATTTGTATATGTTGTGGATAATTCTGAGAAAAACTTTCTTTTTTGAAAAATCCCTGTACTCCCCCTCAGGGATGGCCTGATCAAAAATGACAATTTTTTCGATAACTCAGCCATTTGTTGACGGATCCTTCTCATCTTCGAACTCGACTGAGACACTGATGAGGCTGAACTGTGTAGAAACTTACATCACGATCTGACTCTCCTTTCGAAAGTTATCGTGTAAACGGCCGGACACACTGATCGATTCTAGAGTGTATTCACTTTTTGAGTACAAAAAAACATAGCTATAAAATATATGTCATAGTGAGTTAGTCCCTCTTTTCATCATTTAGCAATGTTTATTATTTAACTCTATTGTTATTATCATCTTCTATCTTTTATCTTTTGTATGTTTGTCGTCTCTTTTCATTTTTTTTGTATTATAAACGTTGATAGACGTGATAAACCAGAGCGTATTCAAAACAACAGTCACTCAAATACTATTTTCTATATATCTGATAATAATGTTGTTTCTCCTATTGATTATTCCATCGATTTTTATTCTTGTACGAACAGTATCTATTGAAGAATCTAATTCGACAACAACTTTTAGTACTGATAAGTAAAGTATCTTCATATTGAAATGAATATTTAATTATAATCGACTGAAATTTAGATTACCAAGGAATGGTCCTTTCCTTGATTTTCGACTTTTGCCCTATATTGGCAATGGTCATGTAGCTACCGTTGTGTATAGTGATTTTATTTATATGAATGGACTTTACAATGGTGAAAATGGTTTGCATATATTTTTTTGTCTTTGTTGGCGTTCGTTTATTTTTCAATTAAAGGTACTAGTCATCGAGCACGCATTCCAAGTACATTGAATTGGAAATTTAAAATAAAGTCGAAATCATCATTATATACTTTAAATGTTTCATCAGGTAAGAACATTTTTCTCAATCATCGTAATTCAATTATATTCGTAGGTATATTTATTGAAACTCTTGAAAACGATGAAGTTCGAGTTGAACGACGTTTCTTTGCTTCGCAAGAATATACTGAATTATTAGTTGCTCATGTATTACTAATTCGAAAAGCACCAACAGGTTAGATTTTCAATATTTCCGTATATTTTTGTTTAGTATGTTACTTTAGGACAGAAAATTGTTGTACCTGTTAAAGTACATGAACATATAACAAGTATTGATATTAATTTAACCGTTGTAACTCGTAATCCTCAATATGTGTAAATAAGGTTTAATCTAATTTTTATTTCGTTTTTCGTTTTTTTTCGCATTGAAGTCTTTTATCTGGTAAAACACGTGAAATTGAAAATCATCAATTTCAAGCAGAGACATTGCCTATATTTGTTTATTATACACCATTGCCTATGAAAGGATTAGAACTTGATCAAGAAGAAACAAATCGAACGTATCTTTTTGTTACTTCAATTGATAATAATCAATCAATAGCTAAACAAAGTTTTGATTATGGTAATTTATTTATGAATATTTTTCGAATAGATCAAATAATGATTATTTTCAATAGCAACAATTGATCAACAACCAGATGATATACTATCATCACATATATCTCGATGGAATGATGTATGGTCTAATGGACGCATAGATATAGAAGGAGATAATCAATTACAAAGACAAATCAATTCTGCTTTTTATTATATTTTAAGTTCTCTACCACCTTTATCGACGAAAAGTGAATCAAAACAGTTTTATGGATTAAGCCCTGGTACTCTTTCACGAGGTGGTCATTCCGGTGAAGATTATGGAGGTCATTCTTTTTGGGATACAGAAACATGGATGTTTCCATCGGTTCTTCTTTTCTATCCGACGTAAATACAAGAACAATAATTCTATTGATTGATAAAGAATTTCTTTTACTAGATTGGCCAAAGAAATACTATCGTATCGAATTGCATTACGTGATTCTGCAGCCTATAATGCTCGTCTATTTGGCTACGAAGGATGGAGGTATCAGATAAATTATATGTATTCTTTTTTTGCTTGTGATAGAAATATTTTGAATAAGATTTCCTTGGGAAAGTGCTCGAACTGGTGTTGATGTAACACCAGCATGTTGTCCTGAGGGTCGTCTTTATGAAATTCATATTACGGGTGATATTGCATTTGCAGCCAGACAATATATTTCAGCTACAAACGATCAAAATTGGCTATTGAATGAACTTGGCGGAGAATTAATCTATGAAACAGCTCGATTTTGGGGTTCGCGAGCCATTTATAATAATGAGAGGAAACAATATGAAATATTAGGTAAGTCACTTTTCTCAAATAAAATTATTTAATGATGAATCTTATTTTTTGTTAGCTGTTTTACCACCAGATGAAGATGCTTATCCATTCAAAAATAATTCTGTTTATACAAATGCAATTGCTTCACTTTCTATTCAATTGGCTAATTATGTTAGTTGCATTACTAATAGAACGATACCTCCAAAATGGTTGGATATTGCATCTAATCTATATTTTCCTTTTGATAATTCAACTAAAACCTATCTTGAATATGAAGGTTTTAATTTAAGTAAATAATTGAGTTGATACGATTTATTGAAATAAATCTTATTGATCATATTTGTTCATCTAGAGCATACTACTATTAAACAAGCTGATGTTGTTCTTCTTGGATTTCCATTGATGTGGCCAATGAGTGATGAAGTCAGACAAAATGATTTATTAGCTTATGAACCTTTAACGCGTGCTGATGGACCAGCTATGACTTGGTCAATGTATTCAATTGGATTTACTGAATTAGGTGATTATGATAAAGCTGATCAACTTTTTCGACGTTCGTACGAAAGTTACGTACGATCTCCGTTTAATGTTAGTTATTTAAATATGTTTTCTTTTATTTTCTGTTATGATTTTATTTCGATATAACAGGTATGGACAGAAACTCAGTCAGGTATTGGTGCAGTTAATTTTATAACCGGTGTTGGAGGCTTTTTACAAGCCATTCTTTTTGGTTATGGTGGTATTCGTCTAAAATTAGATCGGCTTGAATTTAAACCTTATGGTCATCTGCCAGATCAAGCGACTAAATTCATCTTTCATGGTATTAAATATCAAGGATTTGTTCTTGATTTGACCATTGATAATAAGATCTATGAAATTTTTGTCAGTTCGCAGAACAACAATAATGACATTACTCTTGTATGCGAATATGGAGAACATCGCGGTTTGCTCAAAGTCAATGACCGTCTCTCATTTCCCATTGGCACACAACTTATTATTCGTCGATCAGTCGCTCTTTGTCCTTGACATTGTTTTTCATTGGCTATTTTTTTTTCATTCTTTCAGAATTTGACAAATGTTCGAAACGGCCTTTCATCAATCAAGAATGCTTCTACTCGGGGTAACACGATATGAACTAGAAGCGAATAACATAACTTTATTGAAACAAGTAATGGAAAGAAAAAAAACACAGAAATGGAAAGTTTTAGAAAAAGAACATGGATTACCACCAGTTTCTATTGCTCATCTTCGATAATGAAACGTGCCTCTATTCCAAGATTCTTATTGGAATTCTGAATACTTCGTTTATCATGCACAAATCGAAGCCACAAAACGTCTAGAATAATCAGAATTCAGAATAATGGGAATCTTAGAACAATGAGAATAATTAGAATGTTCAGCGATCAAAATTGTGGTGTTATCAAAGCACATCGATGTACAATATACTCCTCACGTATTTTCTGCATCATAATCGACGTTTTGCTGAGTTCTTACTTCTTTACTAAATCTTTTAAGGTCTCTAGAAACATGCAAATAGTCTATATTTTTGTCACTAAAACTGCTGAGCTATTGAATTCTGTGCTAGACCTTGACGTCTGTTTTCAGACGATATCATCGTTCCCGATTCATTTTGGGCGTGCCTAGTAAGATGAAAACTTCTTAGTTTTCATTTGATAAGTTGCACGTTGTGCCAGTAGGAATGTAACACTTCCAATTCTCATCAGTTGATACGGATTGCCGATTCAGTTTCTAGAAACTGATCTGATGGGCAAGCGCAGTCCCGGAGAAGTAGAAGTGGTCGGCCAGATCATAGATGGAACCGGTCGAATTTTTTCTGCCCGGACCGGACTGGCCGGTCTATAATAATGCTAAAACTGGCAAAAAACCGGCGGGTCTTTTCATGTAGTTTGACCAAATTTCAGTATTTCTACGTATTTGTATGTATT
>OENM01001929.1:0-24206 GCA_900239745.1 Rotaria magnacalcarata | reverse complement strand
TACCTCGCACCATCTCTTCTCCTGCAAAAAAAGGTTCAAGCAAAACAAGAGCGATAGCTTCAAAAAGTTCTATCCATTTCTCTTCATACCATGAACGTTTCATTTACGAATTGAGCTCACAGCAGTAGTCAAATCGAACTCTTCTCAACGAGTTCGACAACTACAACAGCCGCCAACAACATCCTAAGCCCTCTTTTACCATGAGTGCTCCCAACATTTCGCGGAAGACCAACAAAGATGAACAAACTACTTCCTATCGTCGACAGCCTTGAACCTAAACTGATAGAAAAAGCAGTTGCTCATCAACTGACCAGAACTTCAGTCTTCAATTTCAAATGCGCATTAATCTAAACGACGCCTTTATTCACCATTAAAATAAAATTCACTTTCACCTTTTCAACCTGCGTGGGCCAAAACCCAACCGAACTTGCAACTATCCATTATTCAGATAAAAACTTATTCTTAAATTATCAATCGACTTAACAATCAAGAAAAAGAAAAACAGGGAATGGTTTATGATTGAAAATAAATCTTACTTTCAGTTGTTCAAGAATGAAATCGTGAATAGAAATATTTCTTTGAATTACCCATGAATCTAAAAATGAACAAAAGAGATCGTTTATCATTGAAAATAAAACTTACTTTCAGTTGTTTATCAGCAAAATTTAGAATAGAAATATTCTTTTGAATTATGAATGGACCAAAACATAAGGAAAAGAGGGAATTGTTTATCATTGAAAATAAAGCTTACGTTTCATTGTTTATGCATAAAACTATCAATAAAAAGTTGTTTTTTGAATTACGAATGGACCTAACCATGAAGAAAAATGAAGAAAAGACGAAATCGTTATGATTGAAAATAAAACTTACTTTCAGTTGCTTATGCATAAAATCTTCAATGGAAATACAGTTTGAATTATCGATCGACCTTAACATGAAAAAAAAAGAGAATGGTTTACGATTGAAAATAAATCTTACTTTCAGTTATTATAAACAAAATTTGCAATAGAAATATTTCTTTGAATAATCAATGGACCTAACCATGAAGAAAAAGAAAAATGGGAAATTATTTGTGATTGAAAATAAATTTTACTTTCATTTATTATGAATAAAATTTAGAATGGAAATATTTTTTTGAGTTATCAATGGACCTAAATATGAAGGAAAAGAAAAAGAGGAAATTATTTATGATTGAAAGGTAGACTTACTTTTCATTGTTTATGCATAAAATCTTGAGTCAAAATATAGTTTCGTATGATGGATCGATCTAAACATGAAGAAAAAGACGAAATCGTTTTTCATTGAAAATAAAGCTGTACCTTGATATATCTTGGAAAATAAACGAATAAAGATCAAGATCAGTGTGTGAGGAGTGAAAAATTGATGGTAGAACTGATTTGGTGGAAAGTATACTTCGTGCGGATAAGTATCCGAAAATAGCGAATTTTTTGTTGGAGTGCATAAGGAGCATGGTAAGCATTTCCTAGATGATATAGAATGAATATATGTGGAATGTCAAATATGTTTTTTTTATTGTCTTTTTCTTTTTGGAAAATATATAATAAAATTTTTAAAAGGTTATAATTTCACCGCGCTCAAAAGGATATCACTGCATGACAGTATCTATTACAAGCATTCGTCAGGTGGCTAGTGATGCATGAAATTTAAAAAGTAACAAAATATCAGCATAGTTTTTAACGTGTAAGTCAGGTTTCTGTGTATATGAAAGATTAATAAGAATGATAAGAAGAATAAAGAAAGAGAACTGTTTGAAAGGAAAGTTCTCGGAATTAAAATTAAAAAGAAGAAACGCCCTTTCGACTTCTTTTAGCTGCTAGACGTGATGATACTTTTTTTGCTTCTGGTAATGATGCAACTTTTCGTTTTCTGCTTTTAACTGGTGCAGTTGATGCTTCACCGTTAGTTACATCTTTCAATACTGTATGTTTTATGCCCGATGAATCATTTGATTTCGTTTTTGTATTTGGTGTTGGTTCGTTTACTGGATGTTTTGGCGGTGGTGGTATTGTTTCAATAGGAACATCAATTTTCTCAGGTTCATCAATTTGTATTAATGAATAATCGTGCAATTGTTCTTCTTGTTCATCTATTATTAATGTCATTGATTGAGGTGATTGAGATGATTCCTCTCCTTCAATATTTGATCTTGTGGGTGAATGAACAGTTTTTGTTGTTATTGTTTGAGGATGAAGCTGTAATTCTGATGTTGTTCGTTTATCAACATAGGCGATTGTATTTGTTGTTTGAATTTGTAATTTTTTTATACGGTCTTCAAATGTGAAATGCCACGAATTTAAAAGAATTCGTAAATTTTTTCCAAGATCTTCTCCATTTTGGAAAAAAACACCATTTAATAAACGAGAAGTATGGTTGTTTTTAGCAAATTTAACTTCAAATACATTGTACAATGATAATAATAATGATAATGCTGTTGTAGGATTTCTTGTTTCTGCGACAACTTGCCAATCAAGATATAATTCAAATTTTTCATTGGATACTTTAATGCAAGGTGTTGGAACAAGGGGCTCCTAAATGAAATAGATGAAAAAAGAGATTGCTAGTTTTATTCAAAAATAAAATCTTACATTATCGACTAAGATGTGACTGACTGATTGATGGAATTGTTTGCATAATAGCTTTATTATACGAATTGACAGCAAATCTACATAGAATAAAAGTGTGAAGTTTGAAAAAGTATATTCTGTAAAGGATATAAGGACTTTAAAGCACAATAAAACGTAAGTTTACATTTGACTATATTAAATGAATCGACTCACCACAAAGATCACGTGATTAGAGCTTTAGAGTAAACGATTGTCACAAATATCAAAATGAATGTTAAAAGAAAGAAAAAGAAATGCTTTAAATAAATAATAGCATTCCCATTTTATTTTTATTCTCTAGCCCTAGTGCTATTGTTTCAACTTTTCTCAGATAAATCACATAACATTCATCAAAGTGAAAAATAAAATTGGAGACAAAAAGTAATTGATCAAGGTTCTCTTGAAAAAAAATAATTTCAAGGTCTGAAAATCTTTTTTTCGATGTAATCAATAGGACAACAACTTAGTTAACGTTTTCAACTTTTACGTCTCACTCACCCATTATAAATAATGAATTATTTGGTAATTTATCAAATAACCGTGGTAATAATTTAGACACATTATTTTCAATATCAACATTTTCAATCATTTTTACTTCTTCAAACATCTAAGATAAATAAAAGAGTCATCAGTTCAAAACCAAGAAAACAAAAATATAAGACAGATGCATGCTAATTTCTAAACAGATTTACCAGGCATGGATATGAATAACCGGGAAACTTTTCCAATACTTCATTGGTTGTATGCGAACGAATAAACAATCGACGATAACCGAATGTTTTCTTCCATAAGGTATTCAATGTATCGCTATGTATTGTTCCATTTCGAATACCTTCTTTCATTGTCGTAACTAATTGCTCAATATCACATTCATCCATAATCGTACTAACATAAATCTAAAACAATTAACATCGATATTTTGTATGCAGACTTTGGAAGTAAAAGTTAACTAACCATGTTTTCATGTTTTCTCTCAGCAGACAAAACTTCGCTTTTTTTTGCAGAACGGCCAGAACCTTTACCAAACTTTTCCTTTTTTCCTTGAACCATCGGAGATATTTTTTGTAAAAGACGACGTTCATTTTTAAACTTTTGTTTAATCGCTTCGTGCCATTCATTCTATAAATAATTTGTCCTGGAGATTAAATTAATAAGAAAAATTATTCTTTTTACTGCTGCGTTTGTATCTGTCGTTGGAATTTTTAATGCTTTAAGCAAAGCGTGTGTAATTAAAAAGTAATCATGTGCTTTTGGATACCTAGAACGAAAATAAACAAAATTTACCTTAAAATCTGCACAAGGCTTTTATACTATTCTATACAATATATTATAAGTATTAAAAACAACTTTAAATACGAAGTTGAGCAATATTCGTCTATGATTTGTATGTCCACGTAGTTTTATTAGCTCGTTTTCATTAATAATCTCTTCTAATTCTTCTGGTAATGATACCAATTTAAAATCTAACGGTAAATTCTGTTGGAATTCTTCGGAACCATCATTTCCATCTTCATTTGTTTTGTCATCCATATTTGATGTTGTGTCAAATGTATCATTACTCATATCATTACTAGATAGCAATGGATCGTCGAGCGAATCTTTTGTTGAAGCTGTTGTTTGTGATGCAACACATTTATCAATTGTTTGTTTGCTACATGCATTTAAAGCACCTTCTGAATCTAATTGTTCATTTTCAATGTTGTTGCTTCCTTTTATCAACAAATCAAGCTTTTCAGTAAATAATACTCGATCTTTTAATTTTGGAAATAATACACGTAATTCATCAAATGGCAACTTCGCCAACATACTTCCATCGATTTCTTCTTCTAAACAATAATCAAAGGAAAATATCGGTAAAATAGTATGAAACGGCTTATCGATGAGAAACAATGAAAATTCTGGATTATTCCTGAAAACAAAACAGACAAACGAAGTAGATGTAATTAAAAAACAAACAATAAAATATCCTCTTAATAATATCAAATCGTCAAACGAGGTAAAACGTTAACATAAGCAGAACCTCGGACATAGTAAATATCAAGTCCATGAGGTAAAATGCACAAAAATTTATCAAAGTCTAATAAATCTAATGTTCCACGAAACTCGACCTCATAAGACCAGATCTTCTCATTGAATCCTACTACTTGCAAATGTTCAACAACTGCTTTCCAAGTGTTTTGTATGTTCAAGAGGTGCAAGATATAAACAAAGCGTGGTTCTTCTTCTACATAAAGTAATTTTTCAATGAATACTGATTGCTTCATTATCACAACATTTTTATAATGGATTCTTTTACATTCATCAAATATTGTTTGATTAATATCATTCTGTTTAAACAAACGTTGAACTGGTATTGATAACTGAGAGTATTTTATAGTTTTTAATGATATCGTTTCAGTAAATATATTGTAGTAGTTCTTGTTGGACAACATAAGACATTGTCGAAGTTGATGTCGCTTGATAAGAGTAAATGCTGGATTTTTGAAATTCAACGATCTTATAGCTAATTGTTTGAAATACAAATGTTTGCCTTCAAATCGCATGCACCAAAAATGAGTTGCTGGTCCATTTGCACCAATTACTCTAGAATATTCAGTAACAAAATGAACTTTCGAAATCACGACTTGCGGCAAATGATGTACCATTAATGATTGAAAACGTGTAGTTAATGAATCAAGATAGGGTAACCAAGATTTTCTAAATTTTGTCGAATAAGTACACTCTAAAAAAAATGGTACTCTACTGAACCTTAAGAGTTCAGCATTTGTATACCGAACGATTTTAGGTTCAGCAGAATGAAAATCGTTCTGTTTCTTTCAAGCAAAACTATTTTAAGTTCAGTAGATTTGGAAGGATTTCGAAAACTTCCAACAAAACCATATACGAGTTTCGTAAAAGCATACATGGTTTTTTAGAACACACACCGAACCTTGAGTGGTTTTGTATTATGCCTACGAAATCATTCATGGTTTAAAGGGGCAAAGAAAGTTTTGTATTGTTTATACAAAACTATGAATAGTTTCGTAGAGCATTTGAAGGATTTGTCCTCCGTATACAAAANAATATTTGCCTTCAAATCGCATGCACCAAAAATGAGTTGCTGGTTCATTTGCACCAATTAATCTGGAATATTCAGTAACAAAATGAACTTTCGAAATCACGACTTGCGACAAATGATGTACCATTAATGATTGAAAACGTGTAGTTAATGAATCAAGATAAGGTAACCAAGACTTTCTAAATTTTGTCGAATAAGTATAACTAATTATTTCACGCAAACATGTATAGATATCTAATGTATTTGTTAGTTGATCGATAACATCATCAAATATGATTGGTATTAATTTAAATAAACATAGCTTTTGACTAGCTGAACCGATTATACGATTATTTGTAAGATGTTTAGCTCGAATTTTAGGTGGTTTATTACTGTGATCGTTCATTCCGTAATTAAATGTATTCATCTTTTGTTCTATTTGATCATATGTCATCAGTCGTTTTGCTGATGCTTCTTTCAGCATAGCTAATATTATAAGTGGGCAAACCCCTGAATTATGTGAGCATAAAAAATAACTTAAAGCGATGATATACGCAAGATGTTCTCAATTCGTACCCTCAGCAAAATCATGCATCAGATCGTTAGGCAATGATTTAATAGGGTGAAAACCAATTAAATGTGACAAAGGACTTTCACCCACAACACCGGCAACAGGTTTCGTATTAAATGGCTTTACAGCTTGTTGAACATACATGTTATGTGTGGTCACTCTACGCGGTAAAAATGAAATATCTGTTAATGGAGTCAACCTAAATTCATATGATATATGACATAAACGACAGAATTGACCGGAATTGAAATTGCGCTGAAAACCACCAATCTCATGTGCTGCAAGATTATCGCCTGCCAATAAGCTAAGTACAAAGTGCAGCTGACCATTGAACGATTGAACACTCAGACCTGTAGTTTGTAAATGATTTAAATCATTAATAATAGGCTCAAAGTATTTTATACGATTTGTTTCTAATGATAAATATTTTGTACAACATATTCCAACAAGACCAATTGATTGTAACATAGATCGTACAACATCTGGTAAATCTTGTAAAACGAAATAGTACAATGTAAGTTTATGCTCGTCCTTTTTAGGACCAATTGGACTTATTATTCCGATACCGTCTGAATAGAGTTGAATTAAAAATGCATTAGGATTAAGTTTTAATAAAGAATTATCTTTCGCTCCAGTACCATCACGATATGTCAACATTAAGTCGGGGTCTTTCTTTGTTTGTACTATATTATCATTTAAATTGCCAATTAAATAAGTGATAACATCTGGTTTATTTATTGTTTTCATATAACTTTATTTCAAATGACATAATAAATTTTTTCGCATAATGAATGTAAACAAGTTATTTGTCATCAACAAAATAACATTATGTAATCGATGAAATCGGAATGAGTGCGTGACATCATCGTCAGAAAGCTTTTCTAATTCTAAAATAAGACCAACTACATGATAAAATCATTATTAAGTAGACTATGTCAAAAATGACAATAAACTCCTTTCTGTGAATGGAGATAGTAATGCATATAGAAAATCGATACGAATTTCTTGTCTAATGTTGCCCAAAACAAATTATGACATCAAATGAATGCAAAAAGTATTACCAGTAAAGAAAACATAGAAAAATAAATAAAAATATGTTCCCGAGTTCGATTTGAGGTATATTTCTTTTTCTCTTAAATGTTGGATAATAATTAACATAATATCATTTACCTGTTTATAACTTTCTTACGACACTTATATAAAGGATCGAAACGATAGACAATGCATTAAATAAATGATGGAACCTTGAACACTATTACTTACGATGACAAAAACTCAGTGATGAAGGACTAGGACAGTCTGTTTTTGACGTAAATGTGAATCATATTAGTGTCTGTCACAACTCTATTACATTATGTAAAGTTGAATGAGCGTGTACGAACTTAGTAATCTAGATAACGGTATCACAGGTATTTTGGCACTGCTGCAGGTTTGTAAAATTTTAATTTGCATATCAATATTTATAAAGTAAATCATTTAAATCACGCACTCCAGTCATCCAGTTCAGTCATCTAAATAATTCTGGAGAAAGTAATCGAACTCTTGTAAAAGATAAAATATAGGTCGTGAATATAAATAAACGCTGAAATTTGAAAATAACTCACCACATAGGACTTAACTACCAAAGATTTCTTTTCTTCAGTTCAGAATATTTTGAAGTTTATTCACTGACTTTACTTTTCTTTCAGATATTTGAATATCCATCACAGATTATCTTTGATTATATGCATCTAGTGTGCCTTGGTCATATGCCATCTCTCATTAAACGTTGGTGTCAAAGTATCGACCGATCAACAATTCGTTCCATCGATTCTTCACTTGACCAACTTCGTTTACCGCACAACGTTAATGTACCATTTTTGGATTCGATATTAAATGCCAGTCAATGGAAAGCGAAGAATAATCGTTTATTCGTTTTGAACGTCGGTGTGCCAATTGTTACATTACATCTTCCACAACTTTTAGCCTCACATTTTTTTACTTTATTCAATGGCAGTGAAAATGCTTCATGCTCCTGAATCTATCGAAGAAATAAATTTGGCTGAAGACTTAATGAATTATTATTGCAAGACAGCTGGTTTAATACATGACCGCTCAATCGAGATATATTGCCTCCATGCTCATATTCATCTTGCTCAGCAAATTAGAAAACATGGTGGTCTTGCTCATACATCTGCGTTCGGCTTCGAGTCATGTATTCGTTTTATTAGTAAGAAGGCTCATGGTAGTAAACATCTTGGTACACAAATCTCTTATTGGATTGATCTTCAAACAATCATGAATACACATCCAGTGAACTCGCCAACAGTTACAACCATCAATGTAAGTTTATTATTCATGAAAACTCTTCATTAATACTGTATATTCTAGGAAATTAAATGGCTGGATAATCGTCTTGATCCGTATCGTACAATACTTGATCAACAAATTATATTAAATGAAGTCAATCTTAATTCATGTAACTTTTATCTGCGATTAAAAAGTCTCTTTGCCATATATCATACTACGATTTACAGTCAATCATTCAAATGTAAAAGTTATATCATTTCATATATTGATTCAATAAGCAAATCGGTACATTATGGAAACATTGTACTCTTTATGAAAGAAGGCTCATGTTTGTTTGCCTTTGTGCAAAAGTATACGTTAAATTCAACATTGATTACAGATTATTTAGATATTCCATCATCATTACATTCTCAACCGAATCAATTATTTCCAATATTACGATTAACCAACACATTTGTTCTGATTCCTGTCGATTCCATAAGACATAAATGTGTAAATATTCCTTTTAAGGATTACTGTTGTCTATCAGAAGTACGTATCGATTACGAACATGACTAATAATACACTTCTACGAGCACATAGGTAAGTAAGATTTCTATTTTAATCTTCTTTGTTTTATGTAGATTTCGAAACTAAAAAAATATTAATCTGAATAACAAATATATTGCTTTCCTATTAAGTAAAACACACATTTTGAACTTTGTCGATTCAGAATTCTAATGATGATAGAATAAAAAGTAAGCGGCATGATGAAAAACAATATTCAATTGTACAGATACAGATATGTCTGTACCGATATTCATGTTTATCTATTAATTTGTTTACAATATATAGAAATTCTTTCATACCAACGATCATTGATAACTTCCATTCATACTCTTTGAAACGCATGGACTCATTTATCGACCACAATATTCTTCATGAAATTTAGACTCAACTCGTTTCTAATATCGATTAATTACCTATATTTCATCTTTTCTAGATTAATTATTGTATATAGATGCGTACTGAAAATACTTACGCGAAAACATTATTTGAATCGCAGAGCAAATACAGAAAATTTGATATATTGTCTTATCTTATTTCCATCGGATAATTCGATTGCAGTTGTTAAAGCAAAACAATGTTGTCCTGCGGAACATGATGGTTTTGTATTTGTTCAAAGTGGCAAGAAAAAGTTTATAGGAGTTATTTTGGAAGAGGGTAAAATAAATTACATTTTAGGATAATATTTTTGTAAGCATGTTCAAGTTAATGATCGATGTACTACTTTCATATTCATTATGAACATAAACTATATATAGTTACTTACTGTGTATCTTCATACTCATGTTTGCATGTTCTCATGTAATTTTTCTTTTCATACTTGAAAAATGCACTAAATTGCATATAAACATAATTAAGTAATTAAATTGTTTTGTTATAACAGCCTCTGCATCTGTACGCTTCAACATGATAGAAAAAAATAACAAATGTAGCTTAATTTAGCTGTTATTATTATTTTTATCTATTTTGTAGGATCATTATCACAATGTAGTGCAGCTGCTGATAGATTAACCAAAATGACGGCCAATCCAGAAATTGAGAGCGATTACGAACGAAATAACAATATGAATCAATTGAAACAACCTGGTAAGAAATTTTTTTTTTCTATTTTTCTTAAGTTAGTTTATTGTAGCAACTACAGCAACACTTACTTCGTTGAAAAGTATTCAACTTACAGGTAACTTTGTTGAAATAAAATGTATCATAATTCAATATGATTATTTTATAGAGAAAAACTCTAATGGTCAACCACGTTTAGCAACTGTAATCATGACGTCGACTGATAATTCAGGTATACTGTTATTTTTCAATCTTATAAGAAATAATTTGTTGCTTTTTATATTTAGTAAATGATGTTCGCTCTGTTCAATCAATCAGCAACTCGTCTAAGTTACATTTAACAGATGTTGTTCTGAAATAAATTGTAATACTATTTAGCCTTAAAAGAAAATGAAGATGTTCTACTTGAGTTGCCAAAAGTCGCATGTGCAACTACTATGCCAACATCAAACAATCTAAACAAGCCGAATCAACACCCACCACCCGAAAAAGTCGATTTTGAAAAATAAACGATTTAAACAATCTAACGGTGAAATATCATCAACTGTATTATTTCAAAATATGGACAACACACTTGATGACTCAGATACCAGTGACGACGAACATCATACTTGTACAAATCAATCATCAGATCAAGTGCCTACATTCAATGGTCATCTTGTAACAAGTAGTAAAAAGTCAAATAAGCGATCATGCGTAACATCGTCTTCGGAAATTCAACAGCTATTGTCTTTAACACAGAAATTAGAGACTCAATATTTGAAGCCAATGTTGGTTCGACAAGATCGTCTCGAACCAATGATGCGTAATTCATTTGCCAATCAAAAGAAAATTCAAAATATCTTAAGAAAACAAAAAGTAATTTATGAGTTGTTATTTGTGAATCGTACTTTCGATTATTATTTTAGATGAATATTTTATTAGTCGATGCCGATGCGAATGATGAATCTGTCGTGAACGAAATTTTTCAATCAATCTTGGTATGACTATTGTTTCTATACATAAAATAAAATAATTTGAAATTGTTTTTTCATAGGAACACAAACTACCAAATGGTTCTACTCTTGATCTGTTACAAAAAAAGGTGTCAAAGAACATGCCAATCTTTATGTCACATCTTTAATGGATACACTATTCGATGATCCTGAAGAATTAGTAAGCATAGAAGCGAAAGATCTTCCCAACGATTATCGATATAATTTGATCAAAGGTTTACAAATATTCAATAACCTTAACTTCTTATTATTATGACAACTTTATTTTAGAAGCGGTTCGTAACAAATTGCGTTTGAGTAAAGACGAACATGAAACAATATGGGTGTGGTTACATACAGTCATTCTGGCTAAACGACGCACAATCGATGCAAAACTGAAGAAAACTCGACCATTAAATCAGCAAATTAACAATTAGTTCTTATCCATGTTTTATCATTTTTTAGATTTAATACAGAATCACTTACATGTATATTTTAAAGGCGTGCTGCATTATATTGCGTTTCATTGTTAAACTAATGAACATATATTATGATGAACTTTTGTAATATCATGTTTCTTTATATGTTTTTCCCTGTGAATATTTACTTAAATTTTGTTTATTTAGTATTTTCATGTGCATGATATCGTTTTGATTAATTATAATTTCTAAATGACTATTTTGAATTATGGCACTACCTGATTTAGAATTATGAATGGGAAAGTCAACTGTGACGTTGTTACGGCGCAACTGTGACATTCCAACCATAATTTTGCATAAATATGTTTTCTCCATCAAAATTACGCGCAAGTGTGTCGCAATTTTTTGCAATTACGGGTCACAGTGCGATCGCAGTTACGCCGTAACTGCGCCGCATTTTGATCGCAATGAAACATATGGGAATCCAAATTTTTCATTAAATCAATTTCTCCTATAACCTTAAAGTCCAACTCTTCACAGGGACCTCTAGTAAAATTTTATCCTAACTAACTAATTTAGTAGTAGCTCGATTAATTAACCCCATTTGTATTGTTAACCATCTGACATCGTAACCCACACACCCACACCATCGGTATTGTTGTTGTTATCTTATGAAGTTATTTCTTGAAAAAATAATGGGATGAAAATGTAAGTAAATAGTTTTTAGGGTTCGATCGATTTTGAGACAAAATATCCCCCATTGATATGCCTAGATGTAGCTGCTATGTGACAGACATTTTTAAAAGTTTAGCGTCACTGTGTCGCTATGTCAAAGTTATAATCACATATCTACTTGACCATGATTACTCGAAATATTTGAAACGAAAAATGGCATTGAATATAATTATGAATTTGTTTCATCTGTATAAAAATGAATTGTTACATTCATACATAGATTATGCGAATTGGTTTCCTTTTTCTATTTCATTTCTCTTGATGCATAGAACCTCGAGTATTTGTGAATCAACTGATGCAGATTAAATTATGGTAAGAAAGTCGCTTAACCATAATCTTACAAAAGAAAAACTTGTAATTTCGTTCAAGATAATGATTTTAGAAGGGGTTTCAACGATAAAAATAAATAAATTAGCGTTTTCCCATTGCTGACATTCATAAAAACAGTTTGGTTTCATCACACTACATCAACAAACAATGTTTCCAGAGTATACTTTTATGTAATCACAATATGATAAACTGTGTCTTTGCTTTCTCGATTTATCGAATTAAAAACAATTTGGTCTACATTAGTCCTGAGTTTGACATATATTTGAGGTAACAAGAATAAAAATAGCCATAGCCGTTCAGATCCAATCCCTATATTTCTAGTTCGAGCGTTAGCTTTATTTTCAAAACTATACAGTTCACTTGTTTTACTAGACAAGTGAAAGGTGACCATATTTTTATGGCTAGAAAACAAAGAACAATGTCTGCTATTTATTTCTCTCAGAAACAAAACATAAACTAATAATAACTGTTCATTGTATTTCATGGCCATCATCGTACATACTTTGCTTGTCTCGGTGAACCAAGCGAAATCGGAAGTGTACCTCTGGGTACCTCTTTTGGAACCAAACTAATTGTACTTGTATTAAAACCATTACGACGAAAGTTGCCACCAATGGACCTTATCTAGATGAAAAATATATTCAACAACAAAACATGTCACATTTAAAAAGGGCTTACACTGGTGAAATTATGTGGCTGAAAACGATAGACACTAGGCATTGTATGAACTTCAGGTTTGCAAGCACCATATTCTTGATTTGTTGTACGATAAAATGGATGCGGCTCTACTTTTGTGTAGCCTTGCCACCAGTCTGAGAACAAGAGAATAAAAGAATACTGAAGAAAATTTCTGATAATAATCATACTAGGTCGATCGAATCGTTCAGGAATATCAAAGGTTCTATAATAATCGCTAGTTCTTACATCGGTCATGTCCAATTGATTGCGATGAACTGCTCCATGTGGTTGCAAATATGTAGTACTCGCGTAGGTAGGAACTTGATCCGATTGGTAAAGAATAGAACCATCCGGTCCAACTTCACTATATTTCGGGAGAGGTGCATTTAGTCCATATTGACTATATGAATTATACATTAGAAGACAAAGAAAAATAAATGGGGCGACTATAATCTAAAAGTAAAACAGTAGATCTGAAAGTTTTATATTATAATATTTTTGAAATTTTCAACTCTGCTTCGTTTGAATAAATTCTTCCACATGGAAATTCATATAAGAAGTGTGCCCTGTGAGACAAACCTTGAATAGAAATATTATCAAGTATCTAGAATTACACATATTAAAAAAAAACTATCTCAAGATTTGACAGATAGTTTTGCTTTCATTTATTGTTCTAATATAACCTATTATTATGCTTCCAAGCAACACGCTCTACTGAAAATATATGGCAGCGGAATCAACAATAGCATGGTGTGCCTGATTTAACAAATGAAAAATCAGAATCTTATGAGAATAAATTTAAAAAAAAATTATTATTTGCCTGGAATCATAATTATCTAACGAAAAAAAAAGAAAATAATTTAGTTATTTCGAATTGAATCATACAAACTTTCGAGTAGTTGTATAATTTCTCCCATGTCAATAGAAGTTACACACATCATTTGAGAGATTTGAGTTGCTATGAAAAAAATCTTGTCAATATATTTCATCTTTCAATAGATTTTCATTGAAAAATATTCACTGTACGATGTAACAATGAAGCAAGCAGCATTTTCTTGTATTTTTTTTCACTACTCCGTTGTTCGCAAGAGTGTGCAAGTAATCATATTTAAAAAAATGTTTGTAACAGAACGGGTAACTGAATTTTGCATAAATTATGCTACGATCATAATCCTATTTCAATCGATGACTGATCAAATATGACCATAGTGTGGATAGAGCAAAAAATCTATCGTTACAATTTACTCAACTATTGGGAATTGTCTAATAAAACGATCAAAAAAAAGAGAAACTTTCTCATAGAACGATGATTTCTAATATGTAATTCTAATAGAAAGTAAACTATATTCGTTGTTAATTCGTTATTTATTGAATATCATATAAACTTGAGTACGATTATTTTCGGTCGATACGTGAGAAATAATTTCACTACAGTCAAATATTTATCACGCGAGCTCTACATGCGCAACTAGGTTATGATTAATGATGATTTTTGAATACAAGAATGTGAATAACATTCGAGGTCCTAGAGCTCTCACAGTGATCACTATTCAATTAAACGAAAGAAAAGTCTGTTTCAGAGTTCTTGTATGGTCGTTCGGTAATATATTTTCAAGCATTTTAATAATCAAGGAATTCTAGTTTCTTTGAGGTGAAAATTTTCATTGATAAATTTCATCTACAAGTGTATGAAGTCGTTGTCCTGAAGGCTATTCCCATGAATATTAACTGTGTTGATCATCTTTCAAGTGAATGAGAGGTTTATTTTTGCTATTTGAGAGAGAATCGAAATTCACATAATCTATCGAAAATTCGGTTAGATATATTTTTATACAAAAAAAGCAGCAGACCATCATAACCTCGTTCACTCTTCCTTGATGTTTTCATTGAGTATCCCGTTAAATTATAAATCCAATGAATATTGAAAAATAATAATTCAGTATACATATTAAAAACGTAAAGTTTATTTGCTGTCAACAAAATACCTATCACAATCATCTTTATTGTTCTTATAAGTGGAATGTTTTGCTTACTTGCAGATTCTAATTTGACGCACACATAAATATTTTTTATTTTGTTTAAGATTTTGGTGGAAGAAAACAATAACGTTTGAAGGAAGAAAGTGAATTGAGTTTGCGACTGTCCGCATGTTTTATCAAACGAAACCCTACTGGCAATAATTATTTTCTGGGTTGTTTTTAAAATGATTAAAATATTCAATGATGCCATAATACTTCACTAGTATTGACTAGCAACGCGTTGCTGTATTTTACTCAAATAAATTATCGTCAACAAAGATGAATCTACTTCAACAGATCACTGCCTTGTAGTCAAGTTGAAGAAATACATGATGCATATATTGTATCTGATCTTATCTGGGTTTAGCTATGAACACGAAGTATTTGTAAAATAAAAAAGCAAACTGTCTATTAAATACTATTAGACATTTACTGAAATGAACTTGCAGAGCTTGAATATTGCTGGCAGTCGAGTGTAACTGAATTTTACATCAACTCTATTTAGCTATTAATTATAAATAATAAAATTAACAATACAAAATGAACAATTGTTTTTACCAACAGAATGTACAATTCCAGATTTGATTTTATAAGTTATTGTTCAGATGATAAGTTTTTTCAAATGCTGATTTACTACTTGTGTTTGTTTTTTTTTGTTCGCGACTCTTTCACAGTGCATCCGAAAGAAAAAAATAGTTTTAATTTACGGAGAAGTTTGTAATTATATTTTTTTCAAGGTCAATCAATTGTTTTGTTTGCAACTTGACAATGAATCTAAAAACACTATTCATATAATCGAGAAGTGAAATAGAGCGGAAGTATTCGAAAGAGGTCGTTTATAAATTATGATTATTGATTGTTAGAAAGCTCATATGAACTAACTGTTATTCTAGTTTATGGATGATCTACGTTTCTGTAATTCAAATATACGAAATGAATTACACCCAAAACATTTGATTCTATCATCGCCGTCAATTTAGTTTTTTCTTTTTAATTTATTAAAAAGAATATCTAGATCATAATGAACATGATTATATTTTTTCCATTCTGCAATCATAAATTACAGTTAGATTCATATCAATGCTTAAATATATGGTTATCTAAGTAATGAATTTACCAAAAACTGTATTTCTTCGATGGATCGCTGAACAACTACAGAAAACTATATCTCAATTCAGTGAGAATAAGACATTTATAGAAAAACTGCGAGTTTGAATAGTTCTAAGACAAATTCTTCATTTTCTTAAATTTTTCTTCACACTTCTCATTCGAGTAGAAGTCGAATACAACACAGATTTTTTCTATATTAAATTAAATTCATCCGAAGAAAGATCTATCGATTTGGAAGACTACAAGTACAATCCATATCTATTGAGCCTTTACAGCAAGATAAATATGTTTGATTAATTGAAATTTGATTTGAGAATGCGTAGATCAGTAAGTCTTCTTTATTTTAACTCCGCGCGCATGCTCTGATCCAACCAACCTACTATTGCTTTGAAGTTGAATAACTTGAGATTAAAGCCGTCAGGCAATCTGTAACACTACAATAATATTTTTTATTTTATGAATAAGAACCGGATTTGTTTTTGCTTTTTGTAAATAGTATTTGATATAAAATGTAGAAACAGTTTTCAGTCGTGTTCATCAATAAAGGTAAGTATTCGACATGGTAGATTTCATCGAAATAAACTATGATCAGGAAAGATCAAGTCAACTTATTGATCTATCGAAAATATTCATCAATTGGAAAAGTTGTCTTTTGTTTGCTCTTGTGCCACATAACCCATGGGAAAAAGTTCCAAAAAAGAACGGATAAGAACGCGTTTTCGACATAAAAGACTGCGTTGTGAAGACGCTTTTTTTTGACCTTTTCAGACGCGTTTGTTTCATGAAAAACGCGTTCTTATTTAGAAGAAAAAAAAGTCATTTTTATTGTATTTTCAACTCTGTGATGGTCTCAAACGTGTTTCTTTGCTATTCATATAAGTTCTCAGACTGCTGGTTCCTCTATTCGAATACTTGCGTTCGCACTGAACACGTTCCAATTCGTTTTGTATTTACTACCGTAGAGTGGATTTGACCAGATAAACTAGTAGTTTCGAAGTGGTGAATATTCGAATAAACTATACTTATGTAAGTCCGAAGTGTTAAATTTTCTGTTTGTATTAAACAAAATTTATTGTGACTTCACGAAATTTATACTTAAGACATACATTTACGTTTACATAAAAATTAATAAACTCAAAAATAAATTCAAAAAAAGCTTTAATTTCTTTTTAAATAGAATATTGAATATTTAACTTTTTAATATTTTTTGACATTTAATAAAAGTTTTCTAATCTAGCTTACATTAATAAAAAGTCAATGCAAATCTGTTCAAATTCAATTAAAATTCATGTAATTAGACTTAAATATTTGTTATGCAATCGAAATACATTTACTGTGATTTTTATCGATTTTAAGTCTAATTAAATTGGTTTAAATTGAATTCACGTTGCACGATCGATTTGAGTAAATATAAAGTTTTTATTAATTTTAAAAGGCTAAATTCATTATAAATTTAAATCGGCAAAAGCTAAATTTAATAGAAATTAATTAGAAATCGATGGACAATTCTGATTTTTATTATGAGCAAAAATAAGTGATGCGTTCGATGTCAAATAAAAATGTGATGAATTCATTTGAGACAGACACTAGTATAACTTTTGCAGATTTTCTGTTTAATGTTTAAAATCAATTGAAATCTTCCCGATTACTATTTTGCAAGTAAAAGAAAGAATATACGATTTGAGAATGTACATTAAAAAAGGATTGTCTAAAAATGACTTGTCATAATGATACTTTTGAAGCTAAAATGTGAAACTTATATATGTGCATTAGCCTAATTTAGTCATCACAATGCACGACTTATAAACTTTCTTGTAAACTATATTGACATTTCAAGATAGTTTGTCAGTCAGTTGTCAGAACAATGATTCACCCTTTTTATTTCTGCATTTTTACAAGAAGCATTGTTCATCATTTTCTTTAAAAACACATAGCTGTTCTATAAAACAACTACTGCAACTCTCTTAGGAGATAATTACTTTAAAGTAATTAGATACAGTCATTTTTATGCTGTAAGCTGGAAACACTCCTACAGTTGTAGTTGAAAAGGTATTTTCATATGTTAATGCTAATGAAATTATTATCAGTCGACTGTTGAATCTAACTGAAAGTAGTTAATTTAGTTTGCTTGCTGTATATGTTAGTTTTATATTTCTATTAAATAAATATGTTGACATTCATGAAATAAATACTTAAGTTAAAGCTCTGTAATTATAATTTTATGGAATAAAAATGAATATGAGATTAGCGAATTCGTTTGATAAAAAATACTAGTTTAGGAAAAAGGAAAATCATTTATTACGGAACTCTAGATAGATGATCACTTTGCCTAACAAGACACTACCCTTCAGTGCGTTGCAACAGAAAGAAATTTATTCATGTTGACACATTTCTTAATTGGCATAGCACTTTCGTTACATGTATTCCGATATATTTGAAGTAATGAATTCGATTAAGTTAAAATGAGTACTTTTTCACTACATAAATAAACTCATTCTGAAAGTTGCCGAACAAGTTTTTCAGTATAAGTTTTCAAGCGTTTTTGCAGAAACGGGTTTTCTAACTATAAAGATGAATTACTCGCGAACAAGTTCAAACGCGTATAAGTTGAAAGCGTTCGTGCGATAAAAGACGCCTTCACTATTAACGCGTTCAATACGATAAAAACGCGTTGCTTACCAACAAGTACGCGTTGGAACGCGTTCAAAATTTTGAGAAACGCGTCTGAACACGTTGGTAGTCGATAAAATACGTTCAATTTTTTCGAAAACGCGTTCTTTTACGTTCATTTTAAGGAATATTTTTCCATGGAAAGCTTGAACAAACATTGATCCTTTTGATTCAGTAGCAGACAATTGAATAGAATGGATCCATTCTGTTGGAATGCTCTCATTTGATATGATATTGATAGAAGATGATGACATGAGCGTAGGGCGAGTCGCTACAAGCGATGGAATATTGAAGGATGAAAACGAATTAGATTGAAATGGATGTTCATTGGATGAATCTGCCTTCCTTTCTTGAGGCTTTTTATTGATATACTGTCGCCGATAGTTTTCTATATCGCCATCAGAGGTTCCATTACTACTGTTAGATACTTGATTGCTGAATTGCTTTCTGTATCCGTCACATTCGGTTTGCACGTCTTTCCAATATCTTTGACGTAGCTTTCCCCTGAAAAATAAAATGAATTCAATTTAAAACGATAGCTAAAACATGTATCTATCTACCAGAGATATCCTGGACAACATCGACAAAAAAGATAAGTAGCCAGTATGCTTAGTATTAGCAATAGAAGAAGACCAAGACCTAGTCCGAGTCCAAGCGTAAGAGATAGATTATTGGGCGATCGGCTGTTGACTATCTGTGATGTCATTGAAGTAGTCAATGTTGTTACAGTTGTCGACGTTGTTGAAGTGGTCGAGGCAGTCGAAGGTGTTGCTGTTGTCGAGGTCGTTGAGGTGGTTGAAGTGATCGAAGCTGTTGAGGTTGTTGAAATTATCGAAGTTATCGAAATTGTCGGAGTTGCAGTGGTTTTCAACGATGTCGTTGTGCTAGCAGTCGTTGTGGAATTCGTGGTAGTAGAGGTAGTAGTTGATGAGGAAATTGTTGTGGCGGTACACATATTCGATGAGTTGTTCACAGTAAATATAACACAATATTGATCAGATTGTAAGTATTCACTAGTTTCACGGAAGCGAAGATTTTAAAATCAAGAAAAATGAACCATGAAAACTTTTACCTTGCAAATGCAATTATGCAAAGCTACAACGATCCAGTTTGATTTATCTGTGGCGTCCAAGTAAACTTGACATAAGAGATTGATGAATTTGTTACTGAATTTGTGAGATTACCGCGAGTCATATCAGTAATTTCCATTGAAACAGCAACATCAGTAAGTTTCACCACACTTGAATTACATAAATTCATGATAGATATATTAAAACTAATGGAAACACCAACTTCACCTTCTAGGCAACGACTTAGAGGAATAAATACCAGGGCTCGAAATTGGGCCACTTTTGCCGGCCCGACCCGGTTCAGATCGAGTCTTAAATCCTAATGGTCCACCCGGCCCGTCGGGTTGTTTTTTTAGTGCCCGACCGACCCGACCCGACTTCATCGACAAGTGCAAAAAGTTTCTGGTTATCAAAATTTATGTGATAACAAGCAAGGTTTTTGGTCCAATTTTCAATCATTAAACACAATATGATAATCATGAAATTGCTTAAAGCAGCAATTATTTATAAATAGTTTAAAAAAAATTTATATCATGTTAACAAGTGACACCTCTTGGTACTTCTACAAAAGAAAATAGTGTTCAATTTCTTGTCGGGCGGCCCGGCTTAAATATTTCCCCGCCTGGCCCGACTAAAATTATTACTAGGGCCAGGCCGGGCCGAGTGGCCCGTTTCGAGGCCTGATAAGTACAGGCTTCGCTAAACAAACAGGCTCTGGCTAAACATAAATTAGCATATGGACTGGTACTGAACTCATAGCTGTCATACTGGTTTCATGGATGAAGTCTTCAACCTATAGAGAAAAAAATGATCATCCTAGAATATATGTAAATTTTAGATAGTTTTCATAAATGATCGTATATTTTTATTGTTTCATATTTATTATAGCATTTTTGTTTTCTGTAGTATTGTGTCTAATATTGAACTGAATATAAAGCAACAATAAGAATATATCGAATCATGTGAGTCATTATTATTTGATAAAAATATCCAGATTATAATGACTATATTTGAAAACTAAATAATGCATGTATTAAACATCTATTTACCTTTGCGACCTGTGAATGTGATGGTGCAATTGGATAGAGTTGCATCACTGGACACACTGCCTGGATAACAAATGTTATCACATTCGTCAACGATCTGATGGGTCTGATACAATGAAGTCGATTTTATTGTGTCTATGGTTTCGGTTGTTGGCGATACGTAATTGCAACACGTGAGACTTAGACACATGAAACTCGAACATGTGGTTCCTTGACATTTAGCGTCACTACAAAGTGTATAATACGTACATCCACTCGAACATATTTGTCTTCTTTTTCTCGAAAGTGTAGCCTATTTTCTGTTAGGTCTTTTATTGTATTGATGATCAGTATAATAGCGATTTGCACGTGTTCCTTCATCTGATCGCTTTCTTCGTCGATATCCAGCTGTCTGTGTTGACCGACGACAACATATGTCATCACCAGCATTGGCATCCGAAACCGGAATAGTTATTTGTATTGTTCTATTTACAATGGCATATTGTGGAGAAATAATCTTGACAGTAGGTGAAGTATTAATAAAACCGTCGAGTCGTTTTCGAAGATCGATGTATGTAACAATAGACCATTAAAGACCTATTTGAGCAGGATCATTGAGTGTTACACAAACAGTTCCTCTATAAGCCAAGTAAAAATGTACACTCGCAGAAAGTGTGACATTTTTCGATCGCTCACTTGTCATCATCTTCAATGATGAACTAGCCGATGTACAATCAGTTAGAATATTAATCAGTGCACTAAAATGTCCACCATCCGTCGAACAGTCAGTAGCACAAATTAAATTTGTATTAAAAAGGATCCATAATGGAGTCGAGATCGGTACATTGCTTTTACATAGTACGTATGAATACGGCCATGACTAGTAGTGTGTCATCGTTATATCAACTGATGTGACATTATTATATGGATCAATTGTAGCCCATCGAATAATTCTTCCATTGAAATGTGTTTCGAAAGTCATGCCAAAAAAACACAAAAAGATGAGCAGAGTTCATTGCATTTTTGCTACGATCGAATTTTAATAAATCAAATCTACAGAGATAAACTTATATAGAATGAAAATATTTCGTAATTGAAAATAGCTCTAAAAGATTATTTAGAAAATCTTATGAATTTATGGCTTATTTGCACGTACAATTACTAACTCAGAAAGTAGTGCCGAGTCTCGAATATTTCATTCTTCTGATAATGCAATACATCGACTATAATTAAATCCATTGGCGTCAAAGAGTAGCTTATGTATAAGGTGTTCCTATAGAATAAACATGTTTTCAAAATCACTTTGTGTATCAGTAAAAGCTAGATAATATTCCTGACTAATAAGTGCTCATTATTGCAAAGGGAAATGCTATCTGAGATATGTGCGAAATAAATATGAATTCTATTGATTTTTTTTACCTGATGGAATTTCTAAAAGTGGCGAAAGAACGTTATTGATTAACCAAATGAATTGAATTTGTAACTTTTTATATGGTAATATTACAAGAAACCGTATCAATGATGATTATTTGTTTCAATTTGATTACTATTCAAATTACACTGAAACGTGTTTATTAATACTGACTGGCAACATGTAACTAATTAGTCATTATTTTGTAGATCTTTAGCTAATAATAAATCGAAGTTGCGTTGAATAGATTGCTATGCAACATTCATGATATAAGTTCATGATACAAGAAGCATAATTTTACTATGAAAACCTATCATTTCATAGAATACTGTTTAGATTTAGTTACTAACGAAATTTTCATTTCGAAGAGTTTATTGAATATGCTATTTTATATGCATATATGCTATTCGTGAGAAAATCTCAAAATAATATTTATTGTGTAACAAACAATTAATGGAATTGACATATTATGGCATATATTTTCTCATTATTCTTGCTTCGCTCATGCCTTCATAAGATTGTTTGTTATTTTTTGATATTGATTTGATTGTGTTAAGCCATTTTTTTCACCAGGCATTATTTTAGACGACATAAAAAAGAAAATATGTATTCTTAATACAAAAACAAAAACAAAACGGGTATGAACTGTAAGAAGTATTTTTGCATTCAAGAAAAAATTCCTTTGTTTTATTTAAAGAGGAGATTGAGAATATATCTGATATTAATTGGCGCATAATTGCATTTTTTCTTTTGTTTGCTTATAGCTGCAGTAAAACGGATGAAGAAGCCTTGAACCTGAGTCCATTTTCTTTCAATCATATGGAAAAGTAAAAACGATAAGGAGCTGCATAAAGTGTTCGATGTTTTTCTCTCGATCAGTGAAGGATATGAGTGTACTCATCAAGGTTTTTTCTATAATAATAGAATAGGTGCGACAGTTACCGATTTATATAGATCCATCACATTGGATCTGTATGCAAGTTTTTCTCATCACCTTGTACAGATAGAGTAATGGATACACTTGGCATAGGCCAGCACTCGCTTTAGAATCGAGTAAAACTTCTTCAGTGGAAGAAATATGCGCTATAAGCATAAAGGAAATTCCAATCGAACCGAATGTAAATAAATCCATCGATGTAAGCAGTGAAATTTATTGCACACAAAAATTACTACAATATACATGAGAAGCAACCTAGAGAAGAATCTGATCTGAGTAACTGATTCTCATCGATAAAAAAAATTGAAAATATTCTGTTGTTGTTTCAATTCCATTTTGCATGAATATGTATGAGTGCATATATTTTCTATCAAGATCTACGTTTACACCTTACAAGCATTCTGAAAACGATTTTTTTGATACAATTTATCTAAACAATCCATCGCAATAAATCGATGCAATTTTGTTGATTCGAAGACTTGTGACGATGGAGCATTGGTTGAAAAATTGGTATTTCACGATAATTTGAGAACAGCTAGAGAAACAAATGCGTGATGGAGTCACACTGATAAGTCATTGGAGTGATAACCGTGTGCCAGCGGCGTAACCAGAATTTTAAGACCAATGGGCAAACTTCTCTTGTGTCGAAAAAAATGATGGGCGAAATGAGCAAGGTTTTTATTAATGGGCCAAAACGTTTTGA
>OENM01001928.1:11914-24207 GCA_900239745.1 Rotaria magnacalcarata | reverse complement strand
ATTATTTAGCACAAATTTTTACAATAGTAGGCGGCAGTATTAGTAATTACTGATAGTTATTTGAATTCGTGCGGTTTTCTGACGGGCATTTAGAATGTTTGAGGATGATTTTTTTGAACATCTTAACTAGTTCTATCGATTGGTACTATTTATTATTTAGCACAAATTTTCGCTCTAGGTGATGATAGCAATAGTAATTTTTAATATATATCTGAATTTGTGCGGGTTTCGTATGGACGTTTAGAATGTTTGAATATCATTTCCATGAACATGTCAACTTGTTCTATCAGTTAGTGTCATTAATTATTTAGCACAAATTTTTACAATAGTAGGCGGCAGTATTAGTAATTACTGATAGTTATTTGAATTCGTGCGGTTTTCTGACGGGCATTTAGAATGTTTGAAGATGATTTTTTTGAACATCTCAACTAGTTTTATCGATTGGTACTATTTATTATTTAGCACAAGTTTTCGCTCTAGGTGATGATAGCAATAGTAATTTTTAATATATATCTGAATTTGTGCGGGTTTCGTGCAGACATTTGGAATGTTTGAAGATTATTACAATAAACATCTCAAATGCCTCTATCGATTGATACCATTAATGACTAAGGAGAAATTATTTAGTACTAATTGGTGCTATTGCTTTTTATTGAGATTAATTCGAATTTGTGGTATTTTGACTTATTTCCATTGGATTTAAAGATCATCTTTATACACAGATGAACCAGCTTTATCGAACGAAGCTATTTTGAAGTACGTTGGGAAAAGTTTTGTAGCAGTTGATCTCATTATTAGTATTGGTATTGCGAGGTCAGAGGTATGTTTCTATCAAATATTGTTTTTCAAGAGGCAAAGACTATTTACTGCACAGCCGGGGTAGCAATAAGGATTCTTTGTTTTTGTAGTATCATAAACGTTTGTGGGAAATATTCTCGTTATGAATAATACTGACGAATGCATATGTTTACATTTGTAAGAGTTAGATCATTTATATGTTTGAGTTTGATTCGTTTCAACAATCTAAAGTGAATTATTTTTTTTAAGATAGACCTTATATTTGCAATCTACAGAGAATGTAAGTAAATGGTGGTCGAATTCATTTATTCTTTTATCCATTCTAAAAATTGTTTAGTGTAGATTTGCTTGTGATATGACTTCTTGCAATTTTTCAATGGTTGTTAGGGGATAAATATGGTATTTTGTGGATCGATATAGGTATTTTCTGCTCGTATTCTGATTGACGGAATGGTCGGACATATTCTATTGGTCATCCGGCTAGCTTCACACTGGTCTACATAGCTAATGACAGAAAATAAATGAATCATTTGACATAAGACTATTTTAGTGATACATATAAATTATACATTTTTTATCAATGAAATTTTTAAGAATTTTTTTAGATAATTTTTATTTCTTCAATCGATTTTATTTCTTCAATTGATTTTATTTCTTATTTTTCGAATTAGCGAACTCTAACTCATTATGTTATTGGTTAAAATATTCAAACCAATAGAAAATTTATTACGAAGCAGGTAAATTATTTATTTATTTACTGTTTATTCTTCTTGTCCACGATAGATATGATAAGATTTCAATCGCGGCTAGCATCTTTTCGGTCTTTATTGTCCTCATCCTACCAAAGATACTATTCATCGTCTTCACAAATCCATGATGTTTATATATATAATTCAAAAATTAAATCAATGGAGAAATTTGAACCTAAATATCCTGGAACGATATTTTGGTAGGCAACTTATTCTTTCATTTCATTATGCTTTTCGTTTTCTTTTTTGATATAAAGGTATTCCTGTGGTCCAACAGTTTATGATAGTTCTCATATAGGTCATGCTAGTACCTATGTCACACTTGATATTATACATCGAATATTAAAACATGTTTTCAATTATAATATTGTTCTTATGATGGGTATAACCGATATTGACGATAAAATAATAAACCGTAGTCAAAAAGTTTGTTTAGAAATACTTGCAGATGATTCATTTTTTTGTTCGTCTTATTTCGTATAGGAACATGTTCACTATTTAGAAATATCGAAAAAATATGAGCAAGAATTTATTGATGATATGTCAAAACTTAATGTTCAACCGCCAACACTATACGCACGTGTATCGGAACATATACCATTAATAATTAATTTTATACAGAAACTAATTGATGATGGCTTTGCTTATTCGTGTCCATCAGGTAAATGATAAAATTTTGTCTCATAAATTAGAAAAAAAATTGTCTTCCAGGGTCGGTTTACTTTAATATGACTCGATATGGAGAAAAAAATGAATACAATCATCATCGTATGAATGAACAAGGTGTATCATCATTAGAATCAGATATTCTTAATGAAAAACGAAATGCCCGCGATTTTGCACTATGGAAAGGACGAGACAAAGCAGCTAACGAATTGAAATTTCAATCACCATGGGGTTTTGGAAGACCTGGCTGGCATATTGAATGTTCTGCAATGGTTAGGTAAATAAATAAAGTCTGTTATTATTTTGGAAAAAGAATACAGACGAAGCCATTATTTTAGTCGAACATTTGGATCTCATCTTGATATACATTCCGGTGGACTCGATCTTGTTTTTCCTCATCATGCTAATGAAATACTTCAATCAACAGCCTACCATGGTAATAAAACATGGGTTAATTATTGGTTACATGCAGGTATTAATTAACGACTTTTTAGTTCAATGAAAGAAAATAATTGAAATCTAGGTTTATTAAATACGAAATCTATGGATGAAAAAATGTCGAAATCATTAAACAATACAATACTTATTCGTGATATGCTTAAAACATATACAGCAACACAATTTCGTTTATTCTGTCTAATGCATGATTATCGATCACGTAAATTCATGAAGAAATTTCATATTAAGATTTATTCATAGATTTTAGCTAGATCTTTTGAATCAGCTGCTATTCAACAAGCATTATTCGTGGATAAATTATTTAAAGCATTTTTTGAAACAGTTCAAGCTTGTCAAAAAGGTCTAGTTGATATATCAACTTTATCTGAAGCTGAAATAATTACAAAGTATAAGAGATAATTTTCAAAATTACCGCAGTCTTTCAACTGTTTTATTATTATTCGATTGTATAGAATCAGAAATGCCCAGGAAGAAATTGTTGATGTTTTAGCAAATAATTTTGATACTCCATCAGCTATGACACAACTACAAGAATTAGTTCATTGGATTAATTCACATATGAATTATGACGCACCTACCACCAATGAGGTATGATATATCAATGGGTAAGTTAGATGTCCATATAAATAGAAACACCATTCGATCGATGTACATGCACATCGAGAGCATAGACATGAAACAATTTTAGTTTTATACATTAGAAAATAGTTTACTTTTCTAACTATGTATCCATTTCTGCTTTCTTTTTTTCACTGATTATGTAATTCCGTTTTCATTCATATTGATGAGAAAGCAGTATCCATATTCTATGAGCTCTTTTTTGATTGATTATCAGTTTGTACGGCAGGAATAAAACAAGTAAAGTACTTGATCTTTCCTTTGAAAAATGTTTTTTGTGTAATTACTTTGACTTCGACTTTAACATGTACGAAAAGTACAAATATTTTCGACTGACATCTGCTCTATATTGTTTTTGGTCTAAGGTATACCATTTGTTTTGCATACTGTTTTTCTTAGAAGAAACAGGAAAATAATATCAAGAGCCTAAAACTGCTGGATCAAAGCTTTCGTTCATTTTCTGATTGCTAAAATACAGACTATTCGAATCAAACTTTTCATCTTTTCAAATATATCTTCAAAGGTTTTTTTCTTGGTATCATAGCAATCATTGTCTGTACATTTAAAAAATATTTTCGGAAAAATTAAAATAGGAAAATTTGTTGCACAATCTTATACTATCAAGATATTGTGAACACATTTTCGAGTAAAGCAAAATATGAAAAATTCTAAGTAATTGTTTCTGATTCGAAACACATTTCACTTTCAATAATCCATAAAATTGAAGGTATCCACGCCAAATGAATATTTATTAGACATAATAAAGTTATTTGTCAGCGTTAAAATAAAACTTTATAGAAAAGAAATAATAAAGAGAAACTCTCAAGATATTGAATTTTATCAATTGAAGAGAGTTACGTTTATTTCTTTTGATTCTGATCTACTCAATTTCTAGTGATCACTTTTTTTCTGTTCTTTAGAATACAATACATAATATTCCAACATGTGCATTATTTCTAGCCGTTGATTTTATTCAATCATGGTTAAATATATTTGGTATAGATATAAGTTTATCTGGTCACCAAAATCAAGTAAATCTATCGACTTCGATATTTTTCATGAAAGTTTGCTGTTGTTTTCTTTTTTTGAAAATAATAGAATAGTTCATCAGATCGTATTCTATTAGAAAATGTGATTGAAAAAAGTGTTCAATTTCGTACTAATATACGTGAAATATGTCGTCGGTCACCATCGGATGGAGTAAATCACAAAAAATTGCTACTCGAACAATGCGATGATTATCGTTCACAAATGAAGTATCTTGGTGTTGATATAAAAGTATTATAAAAACATTGCTTTAGTTTTATTTCAAGATCTTTTCATGCATTTTAGGATCGACATCAAGCGTCAACATGGTCCTTTAAGAAATGAAAATTGATCTTGTGTTTTCTTTTTTCTTCATTGATATTCATAGGATAGAATGAAGAATTGAAAACCTAGTTGAAACATTTTTAATATTTCAGATTTGTAAACCTTCTCTATAAATAATTAAAAATGAGTTTTGNACTTATGCGCGGTTTTCGACCATTAAGTCGTATTGCTCATCCATCTTTGGTCAATTCATACTTTCTTGGTGGTTCGTCATCGGTAAAGTTTATTAAAAAAAAAACAAATTCGCTTGATTTTATTGGCCTCTTTAAATTCTATTTAAATAGAAATCAATGATACCTATAGCTAGTGGAGCAGCCATTCAACCTGTATTTTCACCTCAAAATTCAGTAGCAAATATGGCTTCATTCACTACGTCAGATCATTGGAAGATTGAACGTGTGGTAGCTGTAGCTATGCTTGCTATTATTCCAGGCTCATTTGTCTGTGATTCAGCAACGATGAATTATTTACTTGCTGCTACCATGGCTATACATGCTCATTGGGGTTTGTTGGATAAATAGTTTTTGAGTATCTAATAATAAATTGTATGCTTCAAGGAATGGACGCAGTATTGATTGATTATTGTCCAAGAAAAGCCTTACCATTTGCCAATCTTCTGCGATATGCAATGACAGCTATTGCTTTTGGTGGTCTTTGGTAAGAGTGAATACGAATATTTATGTTTACTGATGGTATTCTTTCTTATTTTAGTTATTTCAACTACAACGACATGGGCTTAACAAAAGCATTGAAAGCACTTTGGGCTCTTCATTGAACATTTTATTATATCTATCTCTAGATTTCAATCCTGCACAGACGCATATTATCGTATAATTATTTTGCCCGTAACTTTAGTGAGATTGAATATCAATTCTATCCTTTTTCTTTTTGTTGAATAAAACAAAAACAAATCCTTTCATCAATGATCTTTTTATTTGATTCATTAATAAACGAATCTCTATGACTCAATATGTGTCTTAGCGAGATATCGATAGAGAATATATTCAAATCATTAATATCAATAAAATAAATAAAACATTGTTGATTAAAATTTCTCGTTGAACATCTTTCGTTCATTGTCTCACAACATTTTCTTATTTCCAGACTTGCGATGGCTTTACGCGGTCTTAAAGTACTTGAATTATCTGGCTTAGCACCTGCTCCATTTTGTGGTATGCTTCTTGCTGATTATGGCGCTTCTGTAATACGTATTGATCGAAAAGGTGATCAACAAAATACTCGACTTGATCGTCTTGCACGAGGCAAACGATCGATTTCAATCGATCTTAAAACATCAGCAGCTATTGATATATTTCGGCGGCTATCTTCTAAAGTTGATGTGCTTATTGAACCATTTCGACCAGGTGTTATGGAAAAATTAGGATTAGGTCCAGATGTATTATTAAATGAAAATAAACGTCTTATTTATGCTCGTCTATCAGGTTATGGACAAGATGGTCCATTAGCAATGAAAGCTGGTCATGACATTAATTATTTATCGATTAGTGGTCTATTATCTATGTTTGGTAGAGCAAATAGCAAACCACATCCACCTATTAATTTAGCAGCGGATTTTGCTGGTGGTGGTTTATTAGCTGCTTATGCAATTATGTCAGCAATATTTGAAAGACAAGCAACGAATCTCGGGCAAGTACTTGACTTATCACTTGCCGAAGGTCTATAGATTGTTTTTGGCCTAGTTAATAAAATGACTTATTCATTTATATAGGATCATCCTATGTCAGTTCGTGGATGTGGACTTCACGTGATTTACCCATGGTATGGTTTGGTGAACAACGTGGTGAAAATCTTCTTGATGGTGGAACTCATTTCTATGATACATATGTAACATCAGATGGGCTTTATATGGCTGTTGGCGCAATTGAGCCGCAATTTTATAAGCAATTACTTCTTGGCCTTGGTCTTGATCCTAATGATGAAAATCATAGTCAAATGAATATAAATGAAATGAAAATAAAATTTGAACAATTATTTAAAACTAAAACTCAAAAAGAATGGACTGAAATATTTAATAAATACGATGCTTGTTGTACACCTATGTTAGATTGGAATTCTGCATGTGAACATAAACATAATCAAGAAAGAAACAATTTTTCTACTGATCAAAATAAGACTAGAACTGTACCAATGCCAGCACCGAAATTTTCAGTATCGAAATTACCATCAATCAAAAGACCATCACCATTGTCAGGTGAACATACAATGGAGATTTTACGTGAAATTGGTTATAGTAATGACGATATTAAACAATTAATTAAAGAAAATATTGTTCAGAATGTTGAACGATCGAAATCAAAATTATAATGATTCTTTTTTTTTTATAGCTCTTTCTTTTTTAATTTATTCATTTACATTTGAATAAACGCATTCTTATTATAGTACAAATGAAAATGTCATTTTCTATCCTTTTCCTATTGTAACTGTAGTTCACTATAGGTTGTCTATTAAACTATAGTTTCCTACTCCCTCATTCGATATTTTGTTTGTAAACGCCCACTACGATTACCATGACATTTAAATGGATAAGAACGGATCTGAAGCATCATCGGAGAAAAACTATGCGGTATGCTTCTGATACGAACACAGTGCCAAAGAAAAAAACATGTGGAAATAGTTGTTTATTATCACACAACTTGTAACCTACTAAATGCCTCCAAAGGAAAATCCAAAACAGATAGAAAATGTGAGAAATAACCTTGAGTTATTTTCGTCAACAACAAGATTTATGAATGAATATGAATGATAATCGATCGATCATTAATATAACTAATGTTTTCTACCAATTTTTCTTTGACTTGTTCTCATCGATTCTAAGAGAACTACCTCTTATTATACTGTTGTGATGTTGATGATAATAGTAATAATACTACAATAGAGAAAAGAAAAATCCGGTATCGTCTAGGAAAATATTCAATTAAGCACGGATATGATGATTTCCCGATACAACCTATCAGCATGATAGGCAGTAGCAATAACAACAACATCTGTCTCACTATCACCATTCTATATGGATTGTGAATTCTAATAGCAATAGAATCTAGAAATAGCTCTCGTATCGAGTACTAGGCTTCACAAGACATAATAAATAAGATCTAAAGCAGACACTAAACTAGATGTATTAAAGAGATCCATAGCTTTTATTTTCTTTGATTTTATATTTGGTGCCAAGGTTTGAGTATAAACAAATACGAAATGGTCAGTTACACTACATATGTTTCGTTTGATTCATTCAATTGAATTATTTTATTACTATCTAGGAAGAAACACCACATTTAGTTGCACATTTTATGGCTACTGGAGCCGAGAAGCGTTTAGAAGATTATCATTTTTTACGTAATACTTATGAAACAGTAAGTTATGTGTAGATAGTTATAAACAAAAAACAACAAAAAAAAAGACGAAAAACATTGTTCATATAATTATTTAGATAAATTCACAAGAAATACAACTGAATCGTATTCTACGTATGCTTGGTGAAGATGAGTTTAGTCTCAATTGGCGAACAGAATTTTTACCCATGGGCAGAGCTCGAACTCGATCGGCTTATGATTTTGATCAATGGAGTAGAGCTATGACTTTAAAAGGCAGCATTGCTTATGAGCGTCTTCGAGTATTTTATAAAATTTTATCAAAGTATTTCATTGAAATAAAAAATTCTATTATTTTAATAGGAATTAGAACATGATTCTACAAAAGTTGGAGGAGCAACACTACCAACAACATCTCGTCGTGTACAAGAACTTCGAGAACGTCGACAACGATTAAGTGAACAACGTGAATTTGTACCGTCACCATCTGGTCGTGCTAGTAGTGTTGCAGCTTCATCTCGTTTGCAAGCTGTAGCTGAATATGATACTGCATTAATTGAATCTGAAACAAAACGAAAACGACAAGCCGAAGAAAATCGACCGAATACTCCAAACAATGAGGAAAATGATTTAACTACAAAACGACGTGAAAAATTGAAAGCAATGCTTGAAGAAGAAAGTAAAAACTATGAAAGTAAGTAGATCTAGTCTAAGAAATAAACAATCGTGAAAAGACAAAAATTCTATTTGATTCTATTTAGAATCAAGAAACGAAGAATTTGAATCAAATAAACGTTTAACAAACGATAATAATTTGATAAAAGATCAAAACGAACATGCACTAAAAGATCAAAATGAAAATGTGTTAAAAGACGATGCGAATAATGTTGACAAAAATCGAAAATCATCTGCTGATTCCGATCAAGAGAACTCAGGAGATATTGAATTAATGTCATTTACTGTTCGTTGGGAACCTGCATCATCATCGAACAAAACTCAAGATGATAATGATTCTTTGATTCGTCTTTTCTGTCAATGGACATCGCCCAATTCATCATCGGCGATTGATTATTTAACAATTGAACGTCAATTTGGTGATCAAGAATGGTTACCTATTGGAGAAAAAATTAATAAATTAGACAATCAAACTCAATTAGACATGTCACTAATGAATGATAATGACGAGAAAACTAATGCTACTACTCCATCATTGTTTCGTCTTAAAGCTCATCTTCAAAATGGTCAAACAATTACGAGCAAACCAACAGATGAAATATTTATGAATCTGTGTCCAGAAAAGAATATCATTATACCTGATGTTGAAGTACTTTCACCGAGTTCCGTGCAATTAACATGGAACAATACTGAAGACGAAGAAAAACCAAACATTTATGATATTGAAAAGAAAGAAGATGAACAATTACAATGGGAAAAAGTGACTGAAGTTCCATTGTCACAACGTTCAGCTAGAATAGATAGTTTAACTGATGCTAATCAATGTCAATTTCGTTTAATATCATCATCGAGTGAACCGGAAGAAATCAAAAAGACAGGTAGGAGAAATACAACGTTCTGTTTTTGAATATAAATCTCTCTCTCTATAT
This sequence comes from Rotaria magnacalcarata, assembly GCA_900239745.1. Lineage (NCBI taxonomy): Eukaryota > Metazoa > Rotifera > Eurotatoria > Philodinida > Philodinidae > Rotaria > Rotaria magnacalcarata. Next base: position 14,613 of record OENM01001928.1, on the reverse strand, counting down.
ATATATATATTTATAGAAAGTGAGGTCGAACCAGAAGTATTAACTGTACATAATGTGAATGAATGGCTAAATTCATTACATATTAATCCAACATCAACGAATACAGTTGATATTGACATATCAGAAGAAGGCTTCAAAGCATTCGATTCATATAAAATTGAATATACAATAGTGGATGAATCAGATCATTGGACACAAGTAAAATATTTTTTCTTTTGACAAATTTAAATAGTTCGCATGTCTTCTTTTTTCGTACTAGATGTCCGATATTACTCATGATAATCCACATTTAGCAATTAAAAATCTTAAAAAAGGTGCCGATTATCACTTTCGTTTCACTCCTATTTCACCAGCAACGACAAAGGCAACGGCAACAATGAATGGAGTTGACACTTCTCAATTTTCCGTTGTTCTTGATGTTAAAATGCCATCAATACGAAAAGGACGATGTTAGTTGGATATCCTATGTATCTATTTTTTATATTGTTTCATTTTTTTAGTTACCTCAAGTGAAAATGAAGCACCTGCCGTCGCTACTGTTCCTCCTACTTCTACTCCTCCTCCGCCTCCTCCTCAATTTTCAATTCAAAAACTTGATGCAACTAGTGTTCTTATCGAAGCTGTTGTTCCTGAAGAAGAAACACCAACATTTGAAGATGTTTTTGATGTTTATTCGAAAAATGAAACAATGGATGACGATTGGACTAAAGTATGTAATATATTAAAAAGAAACAAAATTGTAAAAATTTCAAATACACAGGCTCATTTTTATTTATTATGAATTATGAAGTTTTTTATAATAATGCAAATGAAACTCTTCTTTTTCACCTATCTAAGAAAAACATCTTATTTATGTAGTGCACTAAAAATTACATTTATAAAATCTTTTGTTTTCCACATAGAAGTTTCTATAGTTATATTTAATTATTGATACATAATTTAGGTTGGAACAATTGATAAAGAACATCTAAGTACAAAAGTTGAAAATCTTGAAGAAAACATGGCTTATAGTTTTAAAATCGATAACACAACATCGCCATTAGATGAGGAGCAAGTTAATACCGTACAAGAATTAAAATTTGATACAACACCAGGTAAAATTTTCTTCGAAATATAATCATCTTTTCTTGCCACTGAACATTCTAATTGAAAATTCTCTCGCATATATTTCTTCTATTTTAGTAAAACTATATGATCCATCAGCTTTACTCGAGAAAATAGAAAAAAATCTTGAAAATGTTGTTAATAATGTTATGCAAGCAGGTAAGAAGAATCGTATATTCTTATTCAATTATGACTAACAAATAGAGTTTGAAGCGATAGAAATAGAGTCAGATTTTCGGTACATACAACCTGCCTCGATCTATCTATAATGAGGAAGCCAGACATGACGTGACTTCGTATAATCTTCCTCTTACCGCCATTTCCTCAAATATCATCGCATGTCATATCTGTTATATTGTAATAGTTAATTCAAAGGAAGATGTGGGCTTGAATGAAATCAAGAGCTACACTAACATCCACATTATCATAGCAATCTCAAAACTAGCAAAGAAAACATTTCTAAATTGATCTTGCAAAAGATTTGAAATTTATCTTTTGGTTTTTAACATTCCAATAAAAATCCTCGTTTCAAAACGAACATTTTTGTGTACAAGTTCTTGATAGCTATATATAAATAAAAACGATACTTTTTCGAAAAACGTTTCATGTAATTTATTTTTGTAGCTGCTGGCCATCAAACACTTGATGAACCAGTGAATAAAAGTTTAAATGAAGTTATTAAAGACGCATTTCGTGAGGAAGCACTTGTAACCAATGAGGAATTCGGGTTTGATACATTGGTATTAAATGATGATTTACTATTATATCGTGGACCAAAACAAATGATGTTGAAAGAATTAGAAGTAGATGAAACAGGCGATTTATCAAAACATTACGGTGAAATTATAATTCATAATTATTGTACAACAGATCAATCAGTTGTTGTTCGAGAAGATAATTCTAATACGCGTGTTGAAAATATTGATGGTGATATAATTATACGTAATGTTATTAGTGATGTGTTACTAAAAAATGAACAAACACGTCATCAATTATCAATGAATATTGTTGGACAAGCGTTTTTAAAGGGTGTTCAAGGATCATTAGTTGCATCGAAATTTAAAGGGATTATAGTTGTGAAAAATGTACATAAACCGTAGAAAAAAAATAAATCGATAGATTGTTTTTTTTATTCTTTTTATCCTTATTAGAACTTTTTATTTATTTTTTTCTTTAATTCTTTTTCAAAAAATAAAAATAACAATAAACTAGTATTAGAATGATACAAAATAATGAACAAAATATGTTTTTTGTTGATAAAACCATCATAAGACAATATTTAGACAAGTTAATTTTTCTAGGGAGTAGTGCCAACATTTTTCATTGAAATCGATTTTTGACACTGTTCTCGTAATGATTCACTATCTACAATGTGAAAACAAAAATATAGAAATCTTCTTTTTTTTGTTTCATAATTATTAAATGCGAATAATCGGATCGTTCTGCATTCTTTCGCACACAGAATAATATTGAGCGAATATAAGCATTAGATATAATATATATAAATGGATTAAAATAAATCGACGGTTTAGCAAATACAGCTATATATATAGAGAGAGAGAAAAGGTAGAAAATAATCAATGGTGATTACCCCC
>OENM01001928.1:0-11440 GCA_900239745.1 Rotaria magnacalcarata | reverse complement strand
GGGGGGGGGCGGGGGGGTAAATGATTTAAAAAGAAATCATGTTACCTGGTATTGTATCACCTAATAGTGAAATTAAATCTGAAGAAAAAAAAATGATGATACAAATGCTACAATCGCATCAGGTGTCCATGCAACCGTAAAAGCAACTAAAGATAAATTTTTAAACATGTACTATAGTTAATGAGATATCTCATTATAAATCGAACTCATTGTAAATGTAAATTTTCAATCAAGGAATATTATTCATCGGATGTTTTGATTTATGTAGCGCACGATGGATAATTTTCAGCTCTATAAAACAAATGTAGTCACTATTGCAAAGAGCATTTCTTGAATTTTGAAATAAACAATAGTCTGAAGTACACTGTATATTCTTACTGTAGAACTTGTGCAAAAACGAAGAGTGTAACATAAATAATGAGGGAGTGTCTAGAATTATAAATTCAAGATCAGCTCAGTGTTCGTTACAATCGTTTATTTTACATCTATTTTAGTGCCAACTCGATGTTTCGTGAGGTTCGGCGACGATACATTGTGTTACGACTAATTAGCAGCGTTGGCTGATAGACAATAATATTCTAAATTTTAGTACATGCACACATAAGGACTTTGATATTAAGCGTTAAGTTCAAAACCACATTCTTTTTGTTCTTTACTAAAGCATCTCCGAGTCTACAAATATTGCGAAGAGTATTTTGAGCTCTACGATAGGCCCAGAGCAAGAAGACAGAGGGAATGAAGAGGATCTTGAACTTTCAATTAAACGTAAAATATTCGAAAGTGTTTCAGCCTAATCGAGAGTAACATGTTATTTTTTTCATTAAAAGACTGTTTGCTTTCTTATTGATCTTAATACTATGGTAAAATACTAAGATTGATAGGTTTGTAGTAGAAATAGATAATATTCATGAATGTTTATATTATTATGTACATGCAACATACTCTCATTTTAAATTCGAGTTGTGATATTTATAAAGGTGACAATACTCTCTATCTTCTATTATATGCATTCCTGTTTTACACAAATTTTGAATAAAAGAAAAATCTTATTTATATGCTGTTTGATTCATTATACAACATGTGTTACATAACGTTGTCATATATAATACTCTGATGTGAAAATAACATCTTTGGATTATTAATAGGACATAGTAATTCGTATTTGATTATTTAGTAATATATTCCAAGTCAAGTGCAATTTCATTTTGTTATTGAAATGAAGCTTCACGGAATAGCGAACTCTAATGGATTCATCACGATTTCACAATCGTATGATGTTCAGATTTTTAATTAGTTACCTACTACTCAAGGCTGTCAAAATAATTCAGTGATATTCTATTTTAATCATCCATTTAGAGTCATTTTATGCTTCATGAATATTTTGTATGAGAAAATAGCAGTAGCTAATCATCCTGAAAAAATTGCATGCTGTTAGAACTCTGAAACAAAACAACACTTGTCTATTAAAAGCAGCACTTTAAAAGTTTCCATAAAAATTAATTCCATTTATTTTTTCTGCTTAGCGTTCTGTTGCTAATAAAAAATTTCCAGGTAATTTCTATAAAGAAAACCATTCTCAAACAGCCTGTCATTAAGCGATTCCCTTCACTTCGGGAAGCAATCAGATCGTCCGCATGCTCACACACGTAAAAAGCTTTTCAGTGCAGCCCCGTTAGGGCTAAAATGTGGAACCCACATATTTCGGTCAGTTAGATACTGATCAAATAGAAGTTTTATTTTTTCAGTGTAGTGAGATCATATTTTGTTCAAAAATAAGATAATAAAACCTTTTTAAGATTTGAAGTTTATTGGATCTATCAATAGGAAATATTACTAGGGAGAACATATGAAAAACGTCTTGTTTACAATATGTCAGTATGCTGAAGTGTTTAGTGTTTCATCGAGAAATATTGTGAATGATAATAGTTTAAGCAGTATTTAGAATATAGCACTAGTCGACGATCTTGACTTCGATCTGTCCAGATTCTTGTTTTTCTTGAACATCAGACAAGATTATTTTCTCATTCCTTCTGTACAAGATTCTTGCCTGAAAAAGCAGATCTTGTCTTTCTGACAAGATTCTTGTGTTCTTGTATTCTTGTCTGATTCTTGCAATTCTTGCATGATTCTTGTTTCTCGCTTTTCTGGTATGATTCTTGTTTTCTTGCAATTCTGGCAAGATTCTTGCCATTTTGACAAAATCCTTCTATTACAAATGAATTTTATTTAGGCATCCATACGGTTGCCTCCTTTCGGTCCTATTATATTTTAATTTCAAATAAAAAAATACAAGAAAAGTACATTACATGTGCAAGAAAATATACAATAAGCTCATAACGCGTACAAAAAAATTAAACGAAAAACACTTGAACAAAGCTGTCTATGCAAAAAATACATCTGTTATAGTTCGTCCGCGTCATCTAGAAAAAAAAGATATAATGTTCAAAATTCTGTATATTTATAAGTATATATACAGAAGACATCGTGTTATATTTTTCTTTAAAATATAACAAGAATCGTTGAAAGGAAAAGAAAAAAGATATTCTTGTATGAATTTCAAGAAATTTGAAATATCTTGTAATTCATTCCAGAATCATATTTTTCTGATGAATCAGACAAGATTCATAACTTTTTGAACTTCAGGCAAGATTCTTTGCTAGAGGAAAGAAACAAGATTCTTGCCTGAATTTCTAAAAATCTTGAATATCTTGCCGTTCTTGCCTGATTCGTATTTATCTAATCAATCAGACAAGATTGTGTTTTTCTTGAATAAAAGGCAAGAATCTTGTTTCTTTCCTCTCGCGAAGAATCTTGTCTGATATTGAGGAAAAACAGGAATGCGGACAGAACGAAGACAAGATCGTCGACTAGTGTAGCTATCCATGTTGTTGATTAAATATGTCATATAGAATGTTGAGCAATTTATATTTTTCCGTGTTACCAGGTGAGAAATTGATACATTTTTTCATAAACGAAAATTTGATAAAAGCTTCCCAGTGGATGGAAAATTTGCGAATTGTACATACACTAAAGTTTATTTAAGCTTTAGATTAAGGTATTTGTGTGAGAAAAAAAGATTAAAATGTTCATCTGCTTATTGTAGGTGGTAGCAGTCATAAGTGTAATAGTAGCATGAACTAATTGCTAGCCTCTGTAATAATAAAAATATACGATACTGTTGTAACTATGGACTATAATAATAAAAAAGACAGATTTTGATGATTAATTAGAGATTAAATCCTAATTATAATGATTTCTAATTAGTGAAACTAGATTTTTATCATTGATGTGATTAGTGGTCAACATAGGCAATCGACCTGTACCAAAATTTTATCTAATTAGCGCACCTAAGTGTTATTTTTTTTTCATGTTTTATGACTGTAATGAGGAGGGGGTCAGGGGCGTAACCGCCCACCGACTCCACATTTCGACAGCGGGGAGGGGGGGGCTTACGCTATCAGTTCAGCAATTTACTACCAAAAAAACAGCGTTTTTTTCTATTTTTTGTCTAAAAATCACAAAATTTTCAAAAGCATGGGGGCGTTACACCCCACGTCCCCCGCCCCGATCGGTACGCCCTAGGTGGGGTATAGAGGAGCCGCAAAAACCTTACACTTCAACTTGAGCTCACTATTTTCTTCGAAAATATATGTGAGTTCGAAAAAAGTTATATTAAAAAGTCGAAGTGATATTACGAAGAGTTAATGAAAAAATAATGTTTAAAACTAGAATTTTTGATGAAAAGATTTTGAAAAAGAGAAAAACGATTGTAGTAGTTAATATGTTTAAACAGAAAATTTTAAATATTTTTTTTACATCTATTCACATGTCTTTGATTGAAAGAAGCATACACTGAAGAATAGAATCATCAAAAGAAATTGAGCATAAGAGAAAAAGGATGCGCTAGATATATGAATAAAACTTGTCAGTTCATATCAATATTAACATGTTCTTTTGCTTTGGAGTTAAAGGAAAAGTACAATTTTCCGTAATTAAACAACAAAGAAAAGCGACCAATATAAGTTAAACCACCCATTGCTAATCCATTATGGCCTCGACAGAATTAGATATTGGAAAATAATAAAAAGGGATATTTTTGGGAGTTTTATTTTTAACTAGCTAAATACTTTTTTTTTCGTGTATAATTGCGCGGAATTAGACTAGGAATAAGCTAACTTCCGTTTATCCATACCATTATATTTGACCTAATAACTTTCTCGGATGTACACACATATTATTACAGTCATGAAATTGTATTTTCAGAGAAAGAATAACTCACTGATGATAAAGAAAATTGTTTTGGCCATAAGTCTCTGCATATTTCGTTTTCGGTGGTCAGCTTTCGACGTAGTTGTCATTTTATTCCATGTCATTTTATTCTGATGTGTCTCACGCACCTTATTTTGATATATACATATTTTATATTTTACTATAGACACAAACAATAGATTAAACTTACTTTTAGATAAATACATGTGTTGCAATAAACTGTAACAATTAAGGGTATAATCAATATAACCAAAAACAATCATGAGAATACTGAAACTTATGACATTAAATGATCGCTCTTGCTAACATATCGAGCAAGTTGTTAGTGCACCTTCTAGTTTATAATTATTCCTAAACGAAACAAATTAAATATTCGAATCGCTTATCGATCAAGAACAAGTTGATTTCATAGTAATTTGTATTTTTCTTAGCTCTTAATCTGAAGTTCGAGACAATCTTTTTCTTGTATGATTGTTGAAATTCGTGTCTAGACATCCATTCTTTAGACAAAGAAATGTTTCGAAACTTTTAATTAGCAATCGGCTGAAATAGTAAGTTAAATTAAACAATCTAGATTGTTTATTTTGAGAGAAAAAACTACGGTTTCCATTATGTCATTTTAAACACTCTCTCTGAAAATATAGTTTATATTCTTAATTAACAAGAAAATTTTTGTTTTTATCAAAGGTCATTTTACTCATTTGTCTTATCCAAGGGGGAACAAACTGATTACCAGGCATAGAAATCACTAGAAATCATCATATATTAAAGATGTGAATAACGATTCAGCTGTTAGAAGTTACAAGAAACAAATGTAAATAAATGTAAATCACAGAAATTCTCGAACTATATAGTGAAAAAAAATATTGGTTACTGTTGATTTTTACTAATTTCCTTTTTTTTCAGAATGTGCAATGTTTTCAGTGACCACTGTTGATTTCTATTGATTTCTCATAATTTTTCAACATTTCTAAACGTTTCCAATGATTTTTGCTGGTTTGCAATGATCATATAAAAACTGATTTCCAGTAATGGAAATCACTGGAAATCATAAAAAATCAAAGAAATCAGTTTGTTCCCCCTTGGTCTTATTTATAAATAAATTTCAATTAGTTTTATTTCTCATGGGAGTTACAAAACATCTTCAAAATGATATAAGCAACAAAATGAAAGATAACACTTAAGTATCTAATAGAAATATGTGAAAATACACTATCGAATTTCTTGCTTCAAAACTTGTTCGTTTTTATCTCTCGTTGAACCTAAAATTTCTGGTCAGGCGATTGATCCTCGGGGTTCAATAGTCTGGTCTGACGCCGACACTTTTATTCATGTCGGTTTATACTAAGCAAATTGTATACAAAAACAAGGCTGAAAGCCTAGCTCATCTCAAAATGTCGATTAACTTGTCACAACGACCGTTTTAGAGTTCGATCTGTGAGATAAAGTTTGTCAAATTGCATCCGATTGATCTCAACAGTGCATTAGTGCCTAATTGAGACTAGTTTGAAGTTTTAGAGTTAATTTATTCCAAATGATTAATTTATATCGGTCAATTTTGTCTTGGTTAAAGCATTTTTTGTAATAATGTGAGATTAGAAATAAAATAAGATTTATTTGTCACTATATGAACACTTTCTACGTATAAAAATTTTATCAAAATTATTAGAGTCTGTGATGAACTTCAAAGTACTACTGAAAAATATTGTTCTTATTGGAAAAAAATCTCTGAATTTTCTTCTACTAAAGAAAACAATTCGTTCTTTTGAGTGAAACAGAATGGAGATATTCAAACTTGTTTCTTCTTATACTCTACCTTCTATTATTAGACAAATTTTTATTTCACGGTGTATATATTAGAGAATATTATTGATAACAATATAGAATCAACTTGAATTTGAAAAAAGAAATGAGACTAGTCAAATCTAGCATTTCATGAAAGAATAAAAAGTTTATTATCACCTTTTCAAATAACTAATTCATCTTTTTTCTATGAATCATTAAATCCAAATCAGAGTCATCGACAAATGTAATACTGGTTATTGTCTCCTATTGGATATCCATGACATTATATCATGAGTAATGTGCGCGTAAAAATGAGAGCCCGTAAGCTCATGACGAATATTTGACGTCAATGACGTTCTCATGATTTGATCATGAGAAATATGTAAACTTCGTCAATTTCAAAACGAAAAATAAAATGTGTATTCTTCATAATGAGGCTTATTCATGTATAGATTAGTAGCAATATGATGTGTACGAAATACGAATTAGATGATTTGAATGTGTCAGCTATGGCTTTCATCATGAAATTAACTAGAAAAACAATCATGTCGTATCTGAGATTACTTCAATGAAATTATGAAACGAAGATTAGAAACAGAAAATATGACTAATTATATTTGTTGAATAACTTATCTATTTAATTATTTTCGAGAATGTACGTATTTAGATAAATCTATGCATTTAGAGAAAAATAAATTGATTGAAATATAATTGATAAAATTTTCTTTAGAACATAATTTTCATTTCTTTTCTTTTTAGGGATAAAAGATCTTTGGCAATCAACGTTTTGACAATCTGTATATGATATGTACACAATCAATAATCAAATACTATATCAACTTTTTAGTACATTTTATTTAATGATTTTAACTTTTTATTCAATGGAACAAAGCTTCCAAAGAGAAAATTTCAGCACAATTCGATGTTATTTATAGAATTTATCATTGAAGATTGCACAGAAAAAGATAGATTTTAAATTTATGCTACCACGTATCAATATACTAGTAGACTTATGTCTCTCATAAGTTTATATTACAAACTATGTCAGAGTGAATTCAACCAATGAAATATTCTTAGTGCAAACTTAAATATTTATTAAAAATGATGTGATCAAAAAGTGATTCATCTATGCCAAGCTATATTATTGCGACTGTCGCAATGATTTTATATTGTGTATGTGCCATCTTACTAAATGACAATCATCATGACTAATAATGATACTTATAAATTAGAAGAATCATTAAAAACATATGCTAGATTGCTTAAAAATCCCATGAAACTCATGAATCTCCATTAAATTTAAATAAGTTATTGTATTGAATGATTAATTTATAGAATTCTCATAGATTTCCCTCCCCCAACGATGTAAACCATAGTATGAAGTATCTAAATATCAACATGCGGGCAGTAATACACGTGTGCACACCCACATCTCCGCTAGCGAAACATTACTAACCACGCATTTTTTATTATTAATATCGACTCATGGCATTCCTTTTTTCCTCCAAGGAACAGGAGTCATAGAAAAAACAAAAACGAAAAAAAAAACATGTTCTTCTATTTGTCGCTATTATGGTGCACGGCGTGAAAATACTGTCAGAAGCATAAGAAAACACGACTATGACATATAAATACGTCAATCATTTTTTTCCTTTCAAAGCATGTGTTGTGACGCAGTTTTCTTTTTTAAACGGGCGTTTTACAGAACGAAAAAAGTTTTTTGGTAACAATTCCTATAAAAGACCCAGGCGATGAATACTCGAACAATAGTATCGCCGTACGCGATCAGGTTGTGTTGTGTTATCAATTGATTCGCTAGTTATGTGCATGGAAAATGTACATAAAAAAACTCAGAATTCTACATTGAAAGCTTCAATGATTAAAACTGAAGAATGGCCGCCAACGGTAACAGTATATCCAAGAAGTTCGTCAGAAAGTAGTCTCACGTCTTTTGATGATAATGATATAATTGCGTTTGGTCCAATTAATGTAAAACGACGTAGAAAACCAGCACCGACATTAGCTACTGGTCGTAGATCCAAGTATGAAATTTTAACTCCTGAAGAAGCACATAAACGTGATATAAGGCGTGCACGTAATCGTGCGGCTGCTGAACGAGTACGCATCAATCGACTTAATGTTGAACAACAATTACAAGGGAAAATTGATGAATTAGAAAATCAAGAACAAAATTTACTCGATATTATAGAATTGCTCCAATCTCAAAAGCTTCAATTAGAGATGCGACTTGTAACGTATGAAAAGCTATGTTCAAGTAGATCTTTACCCAACGCGCAAAATCATCTCATACCTGCAGTTCTCTCAACTAGCGCTTCTACATCGGCAACATCTCAACAAGTATCTTCATTTTGTTTCGAAGATTTATTTTCTGATTCACCGACTCCTGCCGAAACTCAACCAGATAATTTTTCAAATTCATTACCAATTTTGATGCCCATCGATGAACTCGACATATTTTTGATGGATATATGTAAATGATACTATTATCTCAATGCTTTCCACTTTTTATCATGTTAATATGCTATGAAATAATTCTTTGTATTTACAAAATCTTTTTGTGCCTGTGTATTCGATCAGGCTTGTTGTTAGAAAAAAATGATATTTTACTAGTTATGCAAAAAAACGAATCAAAAAATAACTGTCATTTTTTTTCTCTTTCAACAAGCTCCTATCGAAGCATCTTTATGTGTAGTATTTTCAATTTTTTTAATATTTAGATTTGATTAAAATATTCTTTTTCATTTCGAAGAAAAACACAAAACGTTAACCAGTGAAATCAAAACAAAATTGACAAGTAAAAAACTAAAAAATGTTTTGAGTGGCAACAACAAAGAATTTGATTGGTTTCGAGAGGTTTACTTTTTCTTCTTACTCTCCTTGAAAACCAGCGTTAGCGTTATTACTTCTCTATGGCCCATTTATTTTTACCTACAGGGCGACCTACAGACGATTCGTTTTTTTCTTTTCAATATTTTATAGAATCAATTTCATGTAATGAAATACATTTTGTTCAAAACTATTTCTCAAATAGAAGAAAAAATAAAATACGAAAAGTACACGTGCATATTTTACTTATATTAAAATAGCTATCCCTGATCTGGTTCATTTATCATCAATAGGAAATATGTTAATTATTAATTGAAAAAGAAAAACTTGTACTGATAATAACGAGTACACTCTTAATGTAACATACTACGAAACACCTGAGATATTTACAATATGAATGAATAGTTAGTGTGCTGTTAACCTTGTATTTTAAAATGCTAAATGAAAGAGAACGAAAGAACGTGTATGAAATCTATTGACATAATGAGAAAAGGCAACCGTAAAATGGCCACTTGAATAAATTGTAAATATATATTATCAATTAATATTATTATTCTTCAACTATTATATTTGTAATTTTAACATAAATTACTATCGATATATTTCTGTGATCTTCTATGGCATATTTATCCGCGTTCCAGATGAATTCAGAAAAGAAACAAGCCTAAAGAAACGAACAGTTTGACATGTACATCGAAATGAACATGGCTTGCATGCCATATATCTCAAAGTTTCTTTTTTCTCTCTCACTGCAAGGTCTAACTGACATTGATCAATGACAAATTTGAAAGCGAAAGAGCTTCGGATTTCTCTTATGCAAACATATTTTTGTAACTGATTCAACTACTTGAGAAAAATATTTCTTGATTGGATACTTTGACTGAATGAGAAGTATTTTTCAATAGCACTGTTGAAAAACAAAGCACTTTTTTCATCAAGGTTGTTTTTACCGCAATTTGAGAAAAGCTCAATTATTCCCAGAGAAAAACTGGCAAAATAAACCCCTACAAAACAATTCAGTTTTTATCAGTATGTATATTTATTAATAAATATTATTAACAATGTGCAATTTATTTAAAACTGAATTTTTTTTTTGTAGATAAAAGTCTAGACATCACTATAAGTATAATTTTGAAGGTCTTTTCATCAACCAGAAACTGATTATTGTAAGAAATCTTATTGTACAGATTTCATAACATAAATAGCTTCATCAAAGAAATGTATCTACAGATGTTTACTTAATGATGTAATGGTTTCACTCATTTAGAAATCGATTTAATATTTGTAGCTATGAATGATTTATACTTTTATGAATGGATGTACTTAAAGTAATATTAAGATGAAAGCTCAATTGTAACATTAGAGCGTTCGTCGCATGTGAACCGACATTTAATTGAATCATGGAAAATAGCTTCGAAAAAGAGTGTTACTTTAGTACGACAAATACATTGATAGATCATCAAAAAGAATCAAAGCGATAATATAAATTAGAATGAGAAAACGAGATAATAATACTTACAAATACAAGAAAAATGAAGTTCATTAAACATGAATATGATATGAATTATGGAGTTTCAAAAGAAGTAAAATGCTGGTCTCGGATTGCAAGTTTTTGAAAATGTAGGAATTAGCATAGGATCAAACTTTTTAAAAATACAGGAAAAGGTGTAAAAAATCAGAAAAAAATAGGATATTGAAAATTCGTTGTTTAGATTCGAATTAAACGTTGTTTTAAACTATTCCTGCATCAACTTAACATATGCACGAAATTTTTGTCAATATTTTATTTTAATGCTTTCTCAAATTAAATTAAATGAGTCAGACACAATTAAATTCAATCGAAATATGTTTATTTACATATTAATAAACTAATACAAAATAAATCAGGGTGTGGGTAATGGTTTGTTTTGTGTTTATACTCACATCAACTCATACTCACTCACACCGAGTATGAAAATTTTCAAAAATCACATTTTGAGTTTTTTAACCAAGAAATGTTTTCAAAAAATATCAATGACAGATCGTTAGTTGTAGAATTTCAGTCTCTACAAGCTGGCCTATTTTGTTTTGACTTTCGTAGCTAAGGACAATGTCAACTCTTATACACTATCTAACTCAATTTACCGGTTACGAGCTTCCATACAGATGTGTCTATTGCGTTTTTGTGTATAACGATTAGTTACAAAGAAAAGACTATTACTAATAAAAATCAAATAACTCTGATCATGTTAAGTGCTTCAAGATTGGTGAAGAAAAACTGTACCTCAGAGTTACTAAAAATGTCACGTTGTTTTCTTACACTTTTTATCTAAGCAAAAATAGCTTGGAGAAACCGATTTTAGTGTTCTAAAGCCTGGTCAAAAAGCACTACAAAACTAAGTCAAGAAGTGTTTCATTTGGAGAAATAGTTGCAGAAGAAACTGCAGCTTGTTAGTGGCCCTGAGGGAAAGGGTCTTTTTATGTCACAGTCAAGCAACCAAAATTCCTCTCTATAACCAAGAGACTTAATCCAAAAATGGTTATTTTATGGCATAAACAT
>OENM01001927.1:0-24209 GCA_900239745.1 Rotaria magnacalcarata | reverse complement strand
GCACGCTTCGATGATTCTCCTTCCTCTTCCTTCTGTTCTCTTTCCATTGTTATAATATCTCTCTCTCCTGTCTCTCTTCTATCTCTCTCCTATATATAAGTGTGTTATGAATGAAGTTGTTACACTCTGGATATGTGAAGAAGCAAATAAACATCATTGCCGAGAGTGGCTGTAAGCTACTCCACCTCTATCCAGTTTGTCTTAATACATCAACTCGTCAGGGTCTTATATTTATCGTTACAACTCTCATCAGCTATTTCTTATAAACAAGCAAGCTCAGGACACTCTCTGCAAAGATGCAGTATGCAGTCAAAAATACTTCCAAAGTAACGATCAGTCATTTCCAACATAATTGATTCCCTAATATTTTCCATATGCTAATATAAACGAACCTTCAATGATATCTCTCACGTACAATTCACCTTTGAATCAGAAAACATCCTACAAATGAATGCAATATGAAAAACATATATGTGATTTTCGACTCATTGGAACACTTATGCCAGATAAAACTACCACATGAGACCCTTAAACAAGGTCGAAACGCGTCATGGTTGATATTCAAACATACCCACACCCATACCCCTGTTATAGAAATATTGAAAATCTTTTGAGTAAATTGGCATTCCATCAGTAAAAATTCAATATATAATCAAGAATTCAATCTTTTTTCAATCGACTTGTGTCAAATACTCTCTAAATTCGGTTCAATAACATACGTTAAAATGGGTCGAGTCGGAGATATCGATTGAGCACCCATCGCAGGATTCGGTCACAACTTACATGAAATGACTGTTAAATAATATAATGACATTTTGGTAAAACTCTTAAACTACTTGAAATGTTATTGAATAAATAGGATACAGTCTGTGTATCAGCAATGATTCAAGAGAACACCGATATTGTTCGAACCGGCGTTTGCGACAATAATGTCGGGTTGGCCGTCGCCATTGACATCGACTGCTACCACAGAGTAAGGGCCAGAACCAGAGCCAGTTGAATAGTTCGTTTGAGCAGAAAACGTGCCGTTGCCTGTGTTGAGGAAAACACCGACATTGTTCGAACCGTAGTTTGCGACAATAATGTCGGGTTTGCCGTCGNCATTGACATCGGCAGCCTTTAGAGTGTCAGGGTTAGAGTCAGTTGAATAGGTCGTTTGATTAATAAATATAGTACTACATTGAGCTATTCCGAGACAAAAGTAATGTCTTTAGCACCTGTATAATTATGCAGAAGTACTGTCTCTTCACTGTGGTTTTACTAACGAATGGCTGCAACCCGGTCAGGTCCGGCGAGACTGGGACGGGGACTGACTGATGTCCCTCAGTCTTGAAAATTTTTGTGTTTCCCGGAGAAGTTGAATACTTTCTCACATTCTTTACAGTTTCCATGGCGACACTATCATCTCAAAAATCGATGAACTCTACCCTCAGTCCTCACCACTTCCTGCAACTGTTCTCTGTTAATTCATTCTTTATTTGGTGTGGTGATGCCGCCTCAAATGTTTTTCTACTGAAACTCAACTGAATCAATCTTGGACTCGATCGAGATAGCAAACGATGTGAGCTCCTCCTCAACCAAACTCACCAGATTTTTCCTTAGCTGCAGGTAGTTGAATAGATGGCAGTATGTCTACAATGGAAAGGGATGAGAAAATTCTTCGATTCAACTGGGCAAGCAGTCAATGGTCAATTCAATAAGCGTCTTATAACTTTTTTCAAAAAGCAGGCTTGAATCTACTTAAAGGAAGCTCATTCTCTCCGTAGAGGGACCACTCTCAAGATGAAAGAAAGAAGGTAGACAAGACAGAGGGGATGACAGGGCAGAAGAATTATAAAGAACTTTTGTGACAAGTTAGTACTATCCATTTCAAAATACAGTTGATGGTCAGTGTACTTTGAATAACTCTAGAACGCAAGCAGTTTGTCTAACTACCGACTATAAACGATTTAGTTTGGTGTACTAATTGCAGTTAGACTAACTTAACTGCAACAGCCACGCTTACTAAGGAAGATTTTTCCTAATGTTTGAATTCGAATAGCGGATCAATAAATTCCTTTTTGTTCGGTAGCCACTGAAAAATGAAGCAATTGGTGTTGGCTTTCTTCGATCTTTTGCTTCTACGTGGAGATTTTCCCTTAAAATTCAATTTAGCGTTTTCCGGATGTCGTCTTGTTGGGATGACTGCAAAACGAAGCAGATTTTGAAAAATCCAGGCGAAATCGTTTCATTTTTTGTTTTTTATTCATTGAAATTAGTTTAAATAGGTTCAAACTGTATAAGGCAGAAGAAAAATGTTTCTTGCTATCACCTACTTTTGACTAGTCTCGATTTTTCTCTTGGACACAAAGCTTCCGTTGGTTGAAACTTTTTTCATGATCGGTTACACTGATGACTGACATCCAAAAAATGTTCAACGTGATTGGTTGGCAGGGCCCAATATCAATTCCTGTGGTGGGGAGGATCTTAAAGAGATGTACCGTATAGAGCTTTCCAGAGCTGGCTTTAGTCGATCGAGTAATGTATAAGAGTTGTGAAATCAGTTAGGTTTTAGTAAAATTATACGACAAATAATAAAGCTTTCAGCGCGATCACTACGTGATTTAAATGTGAAACACAATGGAACTGCTTCCATAGTGAACAAAAAAATCATGTAATCACATCAATTACAGCACTCGGCACTTCCATACATTTGTTTCTCTTGATTTTTTCAGCGGTGATAAGTGGACGCCTATCATCAGCGTAAATGTTAGCCGGTCTTCTGTAATTTGACAGGCTTCAGTGGGCCAGTAGGCCGGCGTTTTAGTTATGGTTGGCTCTGGAGAAGGACAAGCTAATCCAATCCAGGCGATCAGGTCAGACGCAAAAAAGTAGCCTGTTAGTACATGTGATCTATCTATTATAGATACAATACAAATCAATATCAAAACACACTCCACAGACTGAGTGTGCCAAGAAACACATGACTCCTATAGAATGAGACCAATAGAGGGTCGTAACAGGTGCCGAACGTCCATGTACAAGTCATCGATGTTCCAAGAAGTGCGTCCCTCGTTTACGACTAAATTAAACAGTGGGTTACAGCAACCGCTAGTCGTCCACTTATAAGTCATAGAGCTAACGAACATATGGCCGAGACGTAATTGAATTTACATCGCTAATAGACATCCTTGTATATGACAACACATAATCTCGCACTGAACAGTATGTAATCATTCTCTGTATCTTTTTCTTTCTGTTTCTCTCTTCTATTTATATTTTCTTGATTCTCTCTCTGATATATAAACTCGCCCTATATACGAAATAAAAGAGCATTTATTAATTCTGAGTTGTTCGTGGAAAGACACTATAAATTAAAATATGTCGCATATGCGTTGCGAGTTATAGTGTCCCAAGTTCAGTGTCGGAAATATGTCGTAACAGAATGTATCACTAATAAATTTCTCTCGTTCTGTGTGACGGCTATCGATTCACCCTTTTCTTTTGCGTACAAAGCTCTATATAGAGAACCGAATTGAACATACGAAAATGATGTATTCTCATTGAAATATTTTTAGACTACTTCTCGATTAATAATTAGTCGAGNGCATGCTTATCTTGATCATTGATCGAGGTAGGACTACCCTGAAATAATCTGGTACAAAACCGGACCAACTCGAGACCGAACAGATCTTAACATCTGACTTGCTTGAGATTTCAGAATGTGTCGTATAAAATGAATCATTACAATAGGGCATTACCCAGACATTGTTAGTTATAATACTTGTAGTCGTCCACAATTTATTATCCACTATCTTATCTCGGCATATACGCAGTTCTACATATCCGGATATGCCTACCACGAATATTAATTAAGTTCGTTAAACTGAGCAAAATACTCTAATGTGAAAAAGCATCCTCGTCGTCGTATTCAACTGTCAGAATCGGAGAAAATAATCAATCAAAAAGCAATTAGGGATGTACCGTGTCGGTGTAAATACTGAAAAACTGATCACCGACTACACCGACAGTGTGCTCAGTAGTCCACCGACTACACTGACGGCGAGCCCAGTGCAACACCGATCACACTGTAATCAGTATCACTGACACCGACTTCACTGAATCACTGATGATCACTCGATGATCAGTGAAACACTAACACCCGACAACTTTTGATTGACTGAAGTCTTTAGTCAATCAGAAAGATATCGGTGTACCAGTGTTCCACTGAACACCGATATCGGTGCCGTCAATGTCCCTATCTTCAGTGTTTCAGTGACACCGATGACAGTGTGGTCGATGTTCCACTGAGTACACTGTCGACGTAGTCAGTGCTCCACTGGGGAACAGTGCCGATGTAGCCGCTGCTCCACCGGACACACTGTCGGTGCAAGTTGGTGGTCAGTACACCAACACTGCACATCCCTAACGGCAATCAATCCATTTTTCCTGAGTTTTGAGAAATGAAATTATTATAGTTTGACTCCGTAGAAAAGTCACTTTTCATTTCGAAAAGTCTTCTGTGAACTAGAATCCGCCCTATTTGTCTAGATTTGAGATAGTTCGAAGTCACAAAACCAAATGTTTCAAATCTCGCGAGGCCAATCCTTTCTCGATTAGCTAAATGAAGTGCTAATCATTCAAACTAACCTTTACTGGTTGACGCTGTCATCGTTGCTGCTGTCATTGTTGCNGCTGTCACCGTTGCCGCTGTCACCGTTGCCGCTGTCATAGTTACTGCTGTCGTCGGCTTAGGTATACCTACATCCCAAAGAGAATTCGTGACTAGAGCTTATCGTAAGAAGAGTTTGAACAGTTCGCGCAAAAATGTTCTATCTTTGTTGAGAACCACGCATGCAAAAGTTGCTGTTCGGTCGATTTTTACTCTAACGTGGTGCGTGTTACCTTCATCTGTAATGTAAATGTTTGGCAACAGCTTTCCTCGTATAGCATCGCTGCAGAACAGATGTACTCGTCAAAATTATTCTTGACGCTATTGTAAATCTGGTATAAACTCGGGGGTGGGGTGGAGGGTTCCGTTGCTTTACTAAGCACCTCGTAACGGGAATCAGTTATTGTTACCAGGCAATGTAAATGTTCAGTAACAGTTTCACTAACTGTAATATCTGAGTAGCTTATTTTGTTCAGTTACCAGTACTCTTATGTTCTGGTATATTGCGCGAAAACTGTGATTGATCTGCTAAAGGACTAGGAGATTCGACTTTTCGGAGGCAGTTTTTGATGAATTTTATAGGAATCGGTGAGCTGTCAAAAGTCAGGTCCGGCTAATTTTTCAACCAAACACGCTAAAACTTGAGATTTATAGGTTTATGACTTTGCCAATTCAGATGCACATGTCTCATAAAAATAGTAAATATTGACCGGTGTCGGAGTCGACGCATAGATTCTCTGTTAAAACTCAACTGAAGCCTACATCCAATTCTGATTTCATGGATTTGTCTAGTCTTTTCTTTAAAATAAGTCAAGGTCTCTGGTTCAAAACGTTTGGTGACTTTTAACCGGAAAAGTACTGTTCAGATTAATCGAGATGTAAAAAAAAACATGACCTTTTCTGTCATCGCTCTTTGGCTCAACAGAAGATATAATGAGAAACTCAGATAAACTCATTGGAAATGATGTGCATACAGAGAATTACGGCAACAACAGCGACGGCTATCAGAATAATGGCAACAATGAAGATCGAGCGATTCTGACGTCGTTTTAACTTGGCACAAACGTTTGGGTCTGAATCCGGCGATAGTACTAGTCGATGTATTTATGAACGTAAGTACCAGCTAGAAGTTTTCAGTTAAACTCTATTAATTTTCCTCACCTGTACAGGAAGATCGTATTTGCCGGGCACACTTGAGATTGATAGGTCGCCATCATTATTCAATGTCTGAAGCATCGATAGAGCTCGTCAAATTTTTTCTGACCGCTACCGACCAGATCGAACTGAACCAGCCGATCTAAACACTGGTAACTGGTCCGATTTATATGGAATTTTGGTCTGATCATAATCATTACAAAAAAGTGCAGTTTTTCGAGCGATTGATCAACTATGTCTGAGGATATTCCTCTCAGGTCACAAAAACGCCCATGAAGCAATACCAAGAAAATTAAAAAGTCAGAGGCCTATCCGACTGGTAGGTCGACCAGCTTATCGGCAGCCGATCAAAATTCCTGACCTGTACCGAAAAGGAGCAGACCTGACTGAGCTAAGCCGACTGGTAGCGGTTCCATCTATAATCTGAGGGTCGATGTCATCTCTCCTTCATATCGTCAGGGCTAATAGATATATAGTGCAGACAATGTTGTTCAGCAATAGAATAGTACGAGTGATTGGAGTTTCCTTCTATAATTGTTTCTAGGTGTCCTCGCGGTCTACTTTTCGTAATGCTGCTATATATCCAAGGTTTTCTAGAGACCCTTTGGGAAACCCGAAGATTTTGGGGTAACAAGCTATCGATTTTTACTATCAGAGAATATATTCTGACATCTTGAAAGCAATAGTTTGCAAAATAGTTCCAAGAAAAATGTTGATCTTATTCTGAAATGTGAAACACGATGCAATGGCTTTAACCGTAAATGAGAACCACGCTACGTCTATCATAATTCATGACGGAACCAAAACGCAGCATGTCAACATGCCTATAAAAGTGTCTAGCGCAGGATTGGAGATGGTTCACTTTTCTCTCGATATACTTCAACACTCATTAACAACTGCTTGATGGAAAAAGAATTAAATATTGAAGAGGTTCTTACAAATTCGGATCGAGAAAATGATTCTATATCGAATGAGCCTATTCTTGTTGAATACAAATTGGATATTCATGTACATTTTGGTCAAAAACGGGTTTTAGGACTTCCAGTAAGTGCTTCATATCTTTGTTATTGTCAGAAGAGTTTTAATAAGTAAGATGATATTTGTAATCAGCGCACTTAGTTCTATAGAACTATCAGTACTTCTACTAGAACGAGGATAAAAAGTTTTTTTCGATGCCTGTGGGAGCCCCCAGCAAGGGGGAAACAGCGGACTTGATGTACAAAAGTACGTCAAAGTACACTAGTTGAAGTAGCTCAAAGTATCACTCAAGTAGCACAAAGTTAGAACAAGTAACTTGAGATAACTTCAAGTAAATGTAAAGTTGAAAAGTACGTTAAAGCAAACTACTTGAAGTAACTTCAAGTACTTCGAAGTAAGTCGAAGTAGCGTAAAGTAGCTCTAAGTCACTTCAAGTCCAAAAGTCCGCTGTTCCCCCCTTGGCCCTCAGGCACGAAAAAAAATGAGTGATGACAAAACAGAAAATAAGCTTGTGATAAATAATTAGGAATGAATGTTGATTCTTAAGATAATAAAATAAAGCTAACACTTTCTTGTGATACCAAACCCATAATTTGACACACCTTCTTATATTGATTATTTCGGCTTTATTAATAATTTTTAAACGACATTTTTTTATTAAGCAATCAGTATCAAAGAGTCGAATTTGTGTCTTCATGTATTCTTGTTAATAGTAATTATTCACCATCACGATGATATTAGAAGATCTGTCTGTGAAAACATTTTCATCACTATATGACCTACTGCACAAAGCGTAAGCGATCATCAAGAGTCAATCTGATTTTCAAGACTAGGGCCCAATGAACGAAATTGGAAAAGCATAAAAAAAATGATTACATTGAATAATGTTTATTGTGTCTGATGTACCATTCTCATGCCAACCAGCAAGAAAACAATCCTATATATCTTTAGTTTCAATATCTAGTCATGTCAAGAGCAGTTATAAAATATAGCTCTGATGACATACAGAGGCAGTAGCATTTATTCATAGAGCTCACCCTAAGATTCCGCTTATTCAATACAGGATTTGGTACATTACTATACAGAACGAGCGTTCAGAAAACTACGCAATATTTCGAAATAATGAACGTAAAAATATTTTACAAAAAGTCTTGAAATTAAAACCACTCATAAATTTTGAGATCTAAAAGAATTAAGATATACCTGTTTCAGGTGAGCCGATGCCTAATTACTGTTCCTTAAAATTACGGTAAACTAATTTCTTAAAAGACACACTAAATTTCTCTTCAAAAATATAAGATTCAAAGAGCTCATATCACTTATGACTTGTCAGACTACAAAGCCGACGGCCTATTCATTTGCCGACGACATCCACCATAGATATAGACGAGCACACTACCACTCAGTCCATTCAACTAGCAGCACGGCTACCAGTTACATGCCTTATAAATCGATAAACAGTCCTCCCAATTTGAGAGTCCCCATAGAGGCAGGTAAGTGATCCTATGATACGTAGATGTTGCATAGAAAAGTCACATCGACATATACAGGTACTTTTAACACTTGTGCAGGCGGAAAATAGATGACACTTTCATGTCCGAAAAATAGTATTGCCCAAAAAGCTTCCTTTTTCCATTCATAACAACATCATTCAACATTTCAAACATTAGGCGCGTATATTCACCCCTAAAGTCATCTCCATATGCAAGACTTATTAGTAGGAATATACTATACCAACAAACTCCTACGTGGCCTAGACGCTCACAAATCCCAACGCTTTGATCCTAGAGATAAAGTAGTGCCAAGATGGAGAACCACAAGTACGAAACACTGCTTATCGCCTATTAGACATTAACACCTTTTACAAAACCAAAAGGGTTTCGATTTGGTTGCAAAAATCGGAACCCTTTCGGTTTCGGGTGGTACCTTTTTTCAGTGTACTTCGGTAGAGATGCACCAAAACCGCCTTTATGAGCACAAAGATTGTAAAGTGTCGTCATGAAAACCCCTCAAAACCAACCAAATGCGTGTGTCGATGAAACCCAGAGTTTTTCGCTCTACCGAATATGATTATTATACATACCAACATTAAAAGAAAAAGCTATTAGCGCAATCCCTGCGCGATTAAAAATGTGAAACACGATAAAGCTCGTTTTCTGAAATCCGTCTACCACGGTCTGTGATGGTCTGTGGAGCTTCTTTGTCACGGTCTGTATCTGTATTATGGTGTATGAAGTTTCTAGACACCATAACAGATAGTGACAGAGAATTCAGACACCATCACAGGCAGTGACAGAGACCTCAGAAACCATCTCAGACCGGGGCACAAACCTCAGAAACCATCACAGACCGGGACAGAGAAATTAATTAATTAATTAATCAGCTAACTAATTAATTATTTCTCTGTCCCTGTCTGTGGGGAGGGGGGATGGGTCCAAATTTCTACCCTATATACTTCAACACTGCTTTCAGATCGTGTTTCACAAAAGTTCTGTGTCTTGGTAGAATCTGAAGTAAAAACGACAATTTTCAGCAAATCTTATCAAAACTCAGAAATTTTTCTTTTAGTTTTGGTATCTATAATAACCGAAATAGGTAGAGTGAAAGACGCTGGGTTTAACCGCCACAAAGATTTGGTTGGTTTTGGGGGACTTTTATGACGAAAATTTACGACCTTTATGTAGATAAAAGTGGTTTTGGTACACCCCTATGCTTCGTAGCATCAGGCTATGAAGTCCCTAAAAAACGTTCACGTTTCTTGTTGTGAATTTGAATCAGAAGTTTTCTGCAAAATAGATACTCAGTTTGTTTCCATTATATCAAATACACGTGAGCATTGCAAGAAAATTTATGCAGTACGATAAAATGAATGATTAATGATGAAGTGAGATCGAGCTTACACCTTAATGAGAGACATGTGACTTCACTTTGAGACTGCTTATAAACTAAAACTAAATTCGATGGATATTTAACATTCTACTATTTTTAGTTTTAGTTTTAGTTTTAATGTCTAACTTATGAATGATATAGCATTTTACACTCTTATTCAAAGCGATCCATAGAGAATCTAATGGCACATCTGTCATTAAGAAGAAATTAGGGATATTATATCATCGATGAGCACTCAGATATAGGCATAACAATAATGCGGTGAATCTTTAGTTGTCGATCAATTTTTAAAATATTTCTTGAACTCACAAAGATTATTTCTCTTTATTGAGACCACGCAAGCGATATTAAAACACTATTTTAGCATATTCTTAGCGAAAAGAAAACTCTAATTAGAGCTGACAACACCATCATTGGATCTCAACGGTGCATAATCAGACATTCTCTCTATCTGAACGATCTTTGCCTATCAAAACATCATTTCAACTTTATCAAAAAAAAAGAAATATTTTATCTGTGTTTAACTTTTCGTATACGAAAATAGTAAATAAATTAATACCTATTGAACATTGAGTAAATTCACCATAATAATTTATGATACAACTCAGATTAAGATCACTTCGACAAGCATCAATTTGACGACAAGCTGCATTTTGAAATAATGTTAATGGACACATGCTGCCATTCCAATAACTATTCCCTGGACATTGACACGCGTTCGTAGTCGATGAACAAGTCTGATATCGATTTTCTTGACAAGCTGAACACGATTGATTGTACATCGATGCATATAATGATGCTGAAAGTATCACACTGCCAACAATAGACATTTGAGAACCCACCGCAATGATTGCTCCATTAGTAAGATCAGCTTCGAACAGTCGACAACGGTGTGAACTTGAATCATAATCAAAAATCCGGCATGATGGATTTTGAGTACATATAGCGGCGCACAATAATACACTTTCAGCTGTTTCATTAAAAATCAATTGAACACCATATTGAGGTTGAAATTCATGTCCTTGTAAGCTTAAGCTAAGTGTGGATGAGTATATAGCATGAGCTCGTGAGTTCATTACGATTACAATGAATATGAAAAATATCATCATTTTCCATAAATGAATGTCTATGACAATCTAAAATTGATTAGTAAACGTCAGTCAAATTCATTTGTGAAACGTAGTTCTTATTTTGTTGGTGAAGTGTGCATCTTTGCTTTTGTAGCTGCTAGTAAGGATCGAATTCATGCTAGAAGGTTCTCTGGATTTTGTCCTTGAGAAAATGTCCCTCAGAGTAAATGCGCTTTAAAAATGGTCTTCATGTGGAAATGTCCTACACTCTGAATTGAAAGTTTTAAATGAAATTAGGCCGATATGTAGATGATACTGTAATTCAAAAACATAAAAATGGAATGAACGAAGTAAGAATGAAAGGGATTGTTCTAGTACAATTGGTGATACATATAACAAATTTACAAATTAGCACGACTAACATTTTAAAATGATGACGCGCCATTTAAAGATCGTTTATGAAAACTAATCATCATCTTCCTCAACATCAACTCTATCTTCATCATCATCATCACACCCACACCCACACCCATAGCCTAGAAATAATCCTAGTGAATTTATCAATATTGATAATAGTGCGTTAGGAATGCAAACTAAAGAATTTCTCAAACGTTGCTAAAACCCTAGTTAAAGTAGTGTTTGTTTTGAGCTAGATGCACAAATTTCTGTCAGCTAATTTTTATCGTTACTATTTTAACACATTAAGTTTTATCGAAAAGATCAACGTTGATAGAATTAACGCACTGAAACGACCTAGACACAAACTTAATTTTACACTCTACTAAAAAGAATTAATGCTTTTACGATTTGAATCAACACTCATGCAGACTGATACAAATATGAATTTGTGTCATGAGCACAGGACAAGATTTTCTGCCCTGTCCTGTCCTGTCCTGCTAGCTTCTCAGTCCTGGCGGACGGCAGGACAGGACGAAAATCAAGACTTCATCCTGTCCTGTTTTGTCCTGCTAACTTTTCTGTCCTGGCGGGCGGCAGGACAGGACAAAAATCGAAATCTCGCCCTGTCCTGTGCTCACCTCTGATGTGAACAGCCCCATACGCTAACGACTCGAGTCCGCACTTGTGTCGAATATCTCATTGTGTCCACTTTTATTTTCATTTCAAAAATAAAACTAGAGTTCTTCGTCTGCTGACGTTTAGAACTACTCACCACCAAAGAGCTGATAATATATAATAGAATGAAAGAAACCATTCCTGAATATTACGATCAATAGCCTAAGAGAGTAATTACTCCTAAATGTGCTTCTACTAATATATTAAAAGAATCTATATATATAGATGGTGAAAATGGAACACGCGGTGAAGCGCAAGAAAGACAATGCAATAAGGTTACAAGTAGCATTCATTTTAATTTTCCACTTTTGCTTTCCATTAGAGTTTTTAAAAATATGATCACTGAGATAATTAATAGCATATTAGAGCCGACAAATGCTGATATAAATTTTAAAAAAAGAAGAAAGAAGTGATCAATTGCACATAGTATTGATAGAGAAACTGATATATAGTTCGATTAGAAATTAAAAAGCAGAAAAATGATACATGAATATTGTCACCGAGAATAGTTTTAGAGCAAAATCTACCCAGTCTGACAAGTGTTGAAAAAAACCGACTTTTTACGCGTTCAAAGCGCACATTTTGGTTCGTTAAAACGATTTTCCATGTAGAAAACGCGTTTTAACGCACAAAAATGTGCACTTTTAAGGTGTAAAAATGTCCTTTTTTCAACGCTTCTCTTACTTGCGAAAAAGTGCTTCAAACTGTATCGAGAAAATAAATGCAATTATCGCTTTTAAAATTAAAATTCTTCAGTTATATTATAATAAAACATGATCTAAAAGATGTTGAAAAGCATGGGATAGAAAAGCAGGGAGTTTATGACAATGAACAGGGACGCATAAGTAGTTAAAGCGGCCCATTTGTTTTTCATCATAGATAGCATCGAAAAAGGCACAGAACGTCACAGAAAAGCGAGCTGATCATTTTGATACTAAAATCATATAGCTGTAGTGAAATTGCATCTACCTTCTTCCTAGTAGGATAAGCAAAAGTAGTCGACCTACATACGTCAGAAGAGATCGATGAGAATTATTGAAAAAACCTTTTCCTTCAACATCGCAAAATATCTCATTAGATAGAGCTTGAAAAATTGTACAAAATGGCACTATTTTTCAGTGAAAAATGATGACCGTTATGTGATGAAAGGGGCAATGTTGCAGATATCCTATGAAAGTTGCTAGCTTTCAATCATTAGTTCCCATAGGAAAACGACCATACTTTCTTGCTTCAAAATGATTCATATCTCATTAATTAAAGCTTGAAAAACACCCGAAAACACTGTTATGTTTGAGCCGTACATGCTGTGTAAATTCCACCGAAAATCTTCCACGTGACACGGTTGACAGCCGTAATCAAGCTGAAACTTTCATTAATTCAAGGTGTCATTACTGTAAGATCCACCATAAAAAAATCAATAGGAAAGATGTTTCGATATCATGATTTTTCTTAGATTATAAATATCACTGTTTGACGAAAAAGGATCATTTTCCTCATTTTGTGGTAGTATTGTTTCTCCTTTACTTAAGCGTATGATTCGGAATTAATTTACTGGTATAAAATACTAAGTCAGTAGTTTCACCTCATCAATACATGAGCCGATTCTTATTGCTAACGAACGAAAGTTTTCTATCTGAGATTATGCAAAAAGAGCGAAAAATAGGTTGCCTTGTGATATCATTTTTGGAAACGAGAAAAAGTCTAGCTCACATAGTTCAAAAGAATTCAAGTCAGATGAGAGTGGATGAATGTGTCATTGAAGCACAATTGAACTACACCTAAAATACAATCGAAGTAAAACAGCAGTAAAAAGGGGTACAAGCAACTTTAACGAGATGACAAGGGTCTACGATGCTAGTAGAAGCGATATATCTGGGAGTAAAAGTGTAATAAATAACCTACGAAACCACCGGGGCCAGGCTCTTTCTCGCTTACAAAAATGATATCACAAGGCGACCTATTTTTCGTCAAAAAGTGATATTTATGATCTAAGAAAAATTATAATATCGAAATTATCGTGCTAGGAAGATGATAGATGTAGTTTCACTAAAGCTATACGAATTTAGTATCAAAATGATCAGCTCGCTTTTCTGCGGCGTTCTGTG
The DNA here is from genome assembly GCA_900239745.1 of Rotaria magnacalcarata. Classification (NCBI taxonomy): domain Eukaryota; kingdom Metazoa; phylum Rotifera; class Eurotatoria; order Philodinida; family Philodinidae; genus Rotaria; species Rotaria magnacalcarata. The sequence continues at coordinate 10,287 of OENM01001927.1, read as the reverse complement.
TATTTTTTCGATACTATCTATGATGAAAAATAAATGGACCGCTTAAACTACCTACGGGCTCCTGTCCTTTGTCATAAACTTCCTGTTTTTCTATTCTATGCCTCTCAACACCTTTTAGATCATGTTTCATTAAAATGTAAATGAAGAATTTTAATTTTAAAAGCGATAATTGTATTTATTTTCTCGATAGAGTTTGAAGCACTTTGTAGAATTTGCTCCAAAGCTATTCTCGGTAATGATATTCATGTATCATTTTTCTGCTTTTTGTTCTCTAATCAAACTATATATCAATTTCTCTATGAATACTATGTGTAGTCAATAACTTCTTTCCTCTTCTTTTAAAATTTATTTCAATATTTGCCGGCTCTAATATGCTACTAATTATTTCGGTGATCATATTTTTAAAAACTCGAATGGAAAGCAAAAGTGGAAAATTAAAATGCATGCTACTTGCAACTTTATTGCATTGTCGTTCTTGTGCTTCACCGTATGTTCCATTTTCACCATCTATATATATATATATATAGACTCTTTTAATATATTAGTAGAAGGGCATTTAGGAGCAATTACTCTCTTAGGATATTGATCGTAATAATGAGGACTGATTTCTTTCATTCTATTATAATTATAATGTCACCTCTTTGGTGGTGAGTATTTTCAAAAACGACAGCAGATGAAGAACTCGAGTTTTATTTTTGAAATGAAAATAAAAGTGGACACAATGAGATATTCGACACAAGTGCGGACTCAAATCGTTAGCATATGACACAAATTCATATTCGTATCAGTCTGCATGAGTGTTGATTCAAATCGTAAAAGCATTAGTTCTTTTTAGTAGGGTATAAAAGTAAGTTTGTGTCTAGGTTGTTTCATTGTGTTAATTCTATCAACTTTGATCTCTTCAATAAAACTGAATGTGCAAAATAGTAAAGATAAAAAATAGCTGGCTGAAACTTGTGCATCTCGCTCAAGACCAATGTTGCTTTAACTAGGGTTTTAGCAACGTTTGAGAAATTCTTTAGTTTGCATTCCTAACGCATTATTATCAATATTGATAAATTCACTAGGATTATTTCTAATATATTTACATTTCTCATTTCATCATTTCGAATTATTTAACACGAGCAGGAATATATCGCGCTCTGAGTTGTTCTATTTCGAAAAACGTGACGTTTTTTTGTGAATTGATCTACTTTAATATGTTTTTATGTTTTACCACAATATGCTAGAGACTATAGATTTCCTAAAACATCAACTACCATACAAGCTTTCATAAGCTGTAACAAAACTATTTTTCGGAACGAATTTTAGCATAAGAACATCATATTTTGTAATATTGTTTGTTGTACTTCCTACTAACCAAAAAACGTTCCTTTTTCAATTGGCTGGTTTCAGTCCTTTGTTTACTACTATATTATTATTCAACTGCCGATATATTAATGTCTATGTCTGCTATTGAGCGTGCCTCTTGTTCCAGAAGCGCTCAACATCGACAATAATATTACATATCTTATGATATTAAGTGATCATTAGAAATAAGTGCAAACATAAAAATTGACAAGTAGGTGAGCACACAGTGTAAATAAAAAGAGTATAATAATAAACCCTTGTCCTGCCTACAAATCATGCTAAACCGTTGAAGAGTTTATGGCAACGCCATAATCCCTTTAAGGGTTTTTGAAACGAAGGGTATATGAAAAAAAGATGATACAAGAAAAAAAGGTTTATTAATCTGAGATTCAAGGAGAGGGGCATATGAATTTATCCCCAAGGGTATTTTAATATGCGGTTTCGAGAGAAGGGTTTATTCTTTCTAAAAAAAGGGTATTTTATTCTACGCTGATGGATTTATTGTTCTACTTCGCCATCAAAAAGATTTTTATTCTTCGTTCAAAGGATCGCACTTTTTCAAGTGATATATATATATAATTATATATCACGAAAAGTGTCAATGGGCTTTTCGATTTCAAACTGAATTTTCAAGCAAGAAGAGGCACCCTTTATATACGCGACGCGGTAGGGCTGGTGCTTTAGAATTCCTTAGTTATATAGCTATGTAAGTATCTTTTTTTAGCTAGGGGGCTTCCGTAGGCTTTATAATTCTTTAGCTGCATAACTATGAATATAACGAAGACGCATACATAGTTAGATAGCTAAAGAATTGTGAAGCCCCCCAGCTCAAAGAAAGACACTTACCTAGTTATTCATGATTAATGATGTCCCATAGACTTATCACCTGTTGGGGTTAACCACTGTACGGATTAGTGCCTTCCATATCCGTTGGTCATGCGCTAGGTGGCACAGGTCTTGTCCACTGCGTCCACACCAGCCTTTGATGTCCTCCGGTCATTGTCTACATGGACGTCCTCTTCGGGGCTTTTCATCTGTTATTCCAAACATTACATGTTTTACCAGCCTGTTATCGCTCATTCTGCAGATGAGGTCAAACAGTATTAACTTACGTTTCTTGACTGTGTTTATTATTGTCTCCTCTCTTGATATTCTTTTTCTTATATCCTCGTTTCTGATCATGTCTTTCCAGTTGACTCTTAGGATTCTTCGGTAGCATTTCATTTCGAATGCGAGTAGCTTTCTTTTGTCGGTTTCTTGAAGGGTCCAAGTTTCTGAGGTGTATAGTAGTACACTACAGACACATGTTGTTAGGATTCTCAATTTCTTCTCTATTGTTAGTTTCTTTCCGTTTCATATGTGTTTCAGGGATGCCATTGCACCGGTTGCTTTGCCTATCCTCCTTCTTATTTCTTCTGAGCAGCTGTTATCCCATGCTATCAGGCTTCCTAGGTATTCGAATTTGTACACATTATCTACTGGTGTACTTGCTAGCTGTATAGGTTATTCTATGATTCTTTCGCCGAATACCATTGTCTTGGTTTTTGCTGCGTTCACAAATAGCCCTGCTCCTTCTAAGGCTATTCTGGTTGTCTCGAACTGCTTTTGTAGGGAGCTACAGTCTTCATCTATTAGATCGATATCATCCGCAAATCTCAGATTATTCAGTAGTGTTCCACTAATGTTAATTCCGGTTTTACTTTCCTTCAAGGGATCCATTGCTCGTTCGAGATATGCAATGAATAGCAGTGATGACATGGGGTCTCCTTGTCGGGTTGCTACGTCTGTACGGAACCGTTCCCCTTGGTTCTTCCCTATTCGTACTACTCACTGAACTTTTCGTATGTTTTGCAGTAGAGTGACTATCTTTTCCTCTATGCCATATGACCTTAGTACTGCCCATATGACTTTATGTTTTACTGCGTCGAATGCTTTCAAAAAGTCTATGAAGGAATTGCATATCTTCTTTCCTTTTCGTTTCGCTTTTTCTGCTATTAATCTAAGTGTCAGGATTTGGTGTATTGTGCTTCTATCTTTTCTGAATCCTGCTTGTTTTTCGGAGAGGTGGGGTTCTAGTTGTTGCTTTAACCTGTTGAGTAGCACGGCTAGCAGTACTTTTCCCGTGTGATTTATTAGAGAGATCGTCCAGTAGTTTGCACATTCGCTTAGATCTCCCTTCTTCGATATTGGTACTAGGATGGATTTACTCCATTCGTCTGGAATAGTACCCTCTTGCCATGCTTTATTGCATAACTTGTGGATTTCACGTTCTAGCTGGTCTCCTCCTGCTTGTAGCATTTCTGCTGTGATTCCGTCTGGTCCGGTACTTTTGTTCTTTTTCAGTGAGCGTATCGCTTCTTCTACTTAAGAGTATAGGATTTCTTGTGGCTCCTCGGTGTTCGCAAGTGTGATGTTATTCAAGCTTCTTACTAAGTTATCTCCACCCCCGTGATCCTTGTATAGACTGTCACAGTACGTCGTCCATCTTTCGGTTATTTCGTCCTCTGACTGTAGGATTTTCCCGTCTTGATCTCGTACTACATTTATTCTGGGGGTGAACTTTCTTCTTAGCATTTTTATCAAGGTGTATGCTTGCCTAGTATTACCAATCTCCAGACCCTTTTCGACTTCTTCACACTGCTTTGTATCCAATTTTCTTTATCTTTTCGTGCTGTCTTTTTGACTTTTTTTGCACAGGTCTTTGCATTCTTGCATTTTTACATTAGAAGCGTCTTTGGCCTGTTTCAATTTTCGTTTCTCTTCCGCTATTGTTAGTGTTTCCTCGGATATCCAAGGTTTCTTGACTATTCTTTTAGCGGGTATTGCTGTACTAGTTGCTTCTTTGATAGCACCTTCTATTTTTCTCGTATGTTCACTTAGATTGTCAGTAGACTCGATTCTTTCTATGTTTCCGGCTAGTTTGTTGGTGTAGCATCTTCTTATGATATCATCTTTCAGTTGGGTCTCATCTGTTGTCGTATTTGGATGTGGCTTGTTATACATCTTGTTGAGCCTTAGTTTTATATTACAAAGAACCAGTGAGTGGTCTGAGCAGATATCTACACTTTGGAATGTTCTACAGTTGATGACCGACGACTTCCATCTTTGTTGGATAAGGATTAGGTCGATCATATTTTTGTGCACACCATCTGGTGAAGCCCAAGTTCATTTTCGCTGTGGTTCCCGCTCAAATTTCGTATTGCATATATATAAGCTGTGTGTAGTTGCGAATTTTAACAGACGCTCTCCTCTTTCATTTCTGTTACCGTACGCGTACCTCCCCATTACTCTTTTCCAGTCTGTATTTTCGCTACCAACTTTTGCATTCCAATCGCCTGTTATGATGAGTACATCTTTTCTGTGTATTTTATCTCGCGTGTCCTCAAGAATATTATAGAACGCCTCTATGTCCTCATCTGAGCAGACTGAGGTTGGTGCATATACATGTCGTGCTGTTATTTTGAATGGTGCTGCGTTGAATCTAGCTATGATAATTTGCGAGTTTACTGGATTGTATTCTATGAGTGCCTTTCTGGCTTCCATACTCAGCAGCATTCCTACGTCTCTTACGTGTGTGTTGTCTTCTCCTGACCAGATGAAGTCTCCATTTGATGTTTCGCCTTTACCTGTCCATCGTACTTCTAAAATACCTATGATATCGTACCTGAACCTCTTCATCTCATGTCTGAGTAACTCCAGTTTTCCAGTTGCCCATAATGTTTGAACGTTCCACATTCCAACTGTCAGGATGTTATTGACTANACATGATGAACTCGTCACATCTTATTTTGATGATGTTGTTAATCTATGTAAAGAAATTGATCCACAGGGTGTGGGTGTGGGTGGGTGTGGGTGTCGGTGTGGGTGTGGGTGTGGGTGTGGGTGTGGTGTCGGTGTGGGTTTCGCTCTTGGTCTTAGCATCACACCCATACCCACAATCATTGGGAGAAAACATAACAAATCCGAAATATACTCAGTCACACATATGGGATAAAACGCTTATGTATACAAAATATCTTTACGATGCCTCGACTTCAAACACACTGATAAAACAATTTCATAGCTGGTGGTCTATGCACTTTAAAACTGATATTTCGAGATTAAACTCGATTCGAATTCGCTTGATAGCAGGCACCAATTCAACAATGGAAAATTCCTTCATTCACAAGAAACCTCACCGACGCATCTTGGCGATGAAAGCCGATGTAGCATACGATGCACATGAAGACGAAAACTAACCGACTGCCTGTAAATTTCTCTAACTACCTTATTTTCTTGTCAACTTTCTTTCTATAAAAGTGAATTAAACTAATAACAAAACATTGAAACATTCGATATTTCCTTTCAATAAAGATTTCAGAAAATACCTGATGAGTCCCTTTAGCAAGGGCGAAACGTCGTATAATGCTATGAATCTAACTTTAATCTATGATAACACACCCTTCTTGATGGACTACGAAATGGATGATAAATCGTTCTGAATTTACTCTTGAAAATTAGTTGTACTCCTTCCATTTTAGTAATCGATTGATTCTTCTTGGATGTTTTTAATTCTTTCATTGAAAATTCCACTGTTGAATTAATTTGACTATAAATTTGGATATATAGAAGTTAAATAATTTTGATTTATTTATTCGACCTATGTAGTCTTAGATTTCAGAAAATACCTGATGAGTCCCTTTAGCAAGGACAAAACGTCGTATAATGCTATGAATCTAACTTTAATCTATGATAACACACCCACCCACACCCTTGATTAATGATTTATTTATTCTCGCCCATGTAGTTTTAGATTCTAAAGATACCTGACGATGGCTCCTTAAGCAAGAGTCGAAACCGGTCGTATTCGAGCTTTGAATCTAACTTTATTGTATTATGTACACACCCACACCAACACCCTTTAACGAAATTTAATTATATTTTTAAATGGGTGTAGATACTTGTAACAAAATATAAGGATAGGGATCCATCAGCAATATGTGTAAATGATAGATATGCTGTCGTCACGAATTTCTGAAATAAAGTCACTCGTTCTAGGTGCGCCCTTATAAAGATGATATGAGAAGTCAAAAAAATAAGACAGCTGGAACTATATGGTGACGTGACGATGACTTACTTCGTAAGTAAAACGACTGTATATTCTAGCTCTCGTTCTTCAAAAAAATTAGAGATTCAAAAGTGAAAAAACAAGTTTCTCATGGCCTCTTTACTCATTAGTTGTCGTTCTGGTCTAGTCTCATGATATAAAGTGTATCGCAGCAAAGTTTTGATGGTCGAAGCAAAATTGAGTACTGCAATGTCTTTTCTTTTATTGTAAGAAGAAAAAGAAAGAGAAAAATGCTCGTCTAAGATGATCCACGGCATTAAAATCAATATGCTGAAATAACGTTTGGATATATCTTGTTCCGATTATGTTTGGTCTTCTTGTGAAATACCCACCGATTGTCTTACTTAGATTGTTTTTTCAACATCCATAACAACACCAAAAGCTACTGTTCGTCGCATGTCTCGAACGATGAATTGGCCTAATGTTCGATACTCATTGAACCGTTCAACACACATAGGTTTCTGTGGAACCAATTTGACTAAAGCAGTGTCACCAAATTTGAGAGATTGTGGCGCCTCTTCGGTGGTTTGATCTGATCTACTATCGATTTTCTTGAGCAGTTCGACGAACTTACAAGCAACACTAGACGAATGACATTGGATCACTGCTTTATATCCCGGATTGATCTGAACTGAACAACTGGTCAGCGTGATCTGATAATAAGAGTTGATATTCGTCTTGCTTGAATAGAAATAAAAGATGCAAGATTCTTACTCGAGCAATGAAACTCAAGACTTCCTGAGCCGGATCATTTGCTGGATCTGAACCAATCAACCCTGGTCGTAGTTGTCTCGTATGAACACTTTTGACACAAACTGTTACATAATCACCAGGAATCGCTTCTGAAAAACACAGAACAGCATAGAGTACAGTGACGAAATAGGATTTATACCCTTGAGAGTTTTATAGTTCTTCTCGATTGAATCGACTTCCGCGGTGATATTTGATGGAGCGAAATTGATAATCATGTGAGTCTTAAGTATACCTGTTTCTACTTGGCCCATAAGCATTGCTTTGTCGCCATTGGTTGCACCCTTGTCACATAGAATAAAACGCAATGGTCTCATAGAAAGCTGTGTTGGTGGAATGAGCACGTCGAAAGCTTTCAAAAGGGTGGTGACTGTGATGTTTTCACTGTTGCGTTGGAGATTCCAACCTTGAAACCAAGGCATTTTGTCCGAGTGTTGAACAAGGTTATCACCATAGAAGCCAGACATGGGAATAATTGTGATAACGTGTGATTGGTAACCTATTTTCTGCATACATTTGATGACTTCAAACGTAATTTCGTTGAAGCGATCTTCTGAATAGGGCGGTCGGGTTGTATCCATTTTATTGACGCCGATAATGATTTGCTTGATACCCAAAGTATAAGCGAGCAGAGTATGCTCACGCGTTTGACCGTACTTCGAGATTCCGGCTTCGAACTCACCATCACTAGCAGAAACCATTAACAAAGCACAATCAGCCTAAAAAATAGAAGTAGCTTCAAAATAATGGCAGTGAAAACATAATTTTTTGATTGCTTATGCAAACATCTTCACGTGAACAGAAACACATTGCATACCGTCGAAACATTGCCGACCATATTTGTGACGAAATCACGGTAACTCGAAGCATCGACCATAGTAACCGAGTATTTAGGTGTCTCAAATGTGCACGATGCGACATTGATGGGGAGACTACGTTCACGTTCGCCTTGCAGTTTATTTAATGTCCAAGCATATTTGAACGAGCATTTGCCTATCTGTAAATCACCAACAATCGAAGATGTCGATTGAATAATTAAACAAGTAAAGTACTCACCTCCATAGATTCTTTCTCAAATTTCTCAAAGGTTCGCTTATCTACAATACCACACTTGTAGAGAAAATGTCCGATTACTGTGGATTTACCACAATCAACATGACCAATGACAGCTATCTTGATAGGAATCTTTTTGTCGTCCATGTTTGCTAATCACCACTGTTAATCTAATATTCAAAACATGTAGTCGAGGAAATTACGATTACAAATTTACAAAAATATACCGATACTCAATTCTTTCTGTTGACGAAGTCGAACTTACGCAACATGTTTCTCATATGACGTCATTCAAGCTTATCGAAGTGTGCATTTGATACAGAACGCATAAAAAACCATGTGCGACATGAAAAATAGTTTGATGCATACTGTCTATCATGTAATTTCAGTTGAGCTGATGATGGGCAAGAAATATGGTGAATCAGAATTTTTAATATTTTGACGCTGTGAACAACTCACGAAGAAAATATAAAAAGTTCTATGTGTCCTAGAATTCCTTCGAATCTGTCTCATATATAACTGGACACCGCACTTTGTACAACTTCGTTCACTAAATCGTTCTTTCATTTCAAAAGCCACTATCTTCAAAAAGAATTCAATCTACATTACAAAATTAGTGATCGGCTAGAACGTGATCTATGCTCAGCAACACAAGGCTTAGAAAAGACTCTTTCTCAAGTTGACTTATTCTCAGTTACTCGTTTTCTTCAGGAAACAGCAATGAAAATACGTAATAAAACAATGGATATTCATCGAAAGAAACTTGAATCCTTTAAAAATGGTGGACCTGTAGGAAAAAAGATGTTTGATTCTCAACCTAAACTCGTCCACAATATCTCATCATATATCCTCGCAGATTTCAAAGAGCGTCTTCTTAATAGGGACTGAGAGTTGTGCATAGAAGATAGAATCACAAAATTCTTAACTCTTCAAAAATAAACAAGACAGTGTAATGAAACTCAATCAAATTGTCATGCAACAGTTTATCAGACAATCTGCAAACATATTTTTTTCTGCGTCACAAAAAGTAATGTACACAGAAGGAAAAATGACAATCTCTAATTTATCCGACGATCAATTAACAACATTGAAATCACTTAAACATAATCCACACATCATAACGAACCAACTGTTACATTCAATGGCCATGATTTTTCATTTGCCTTTTTTTGAGACACGTTTTTTGTGTCGAAATCAAACTTAAGAAAAAACATTCGAACATCTGATAGAACGGATTTGTGTTGTTAGTAAAAAAAAGCAAATTCTTACTTAAGGGGCTCCCCCCCCCCCAGGAATCGTTTTTCGTTATTCGTGGACGGATTTGTCTGAAATTTTCAGGCAATGTGGATGTTGTCTTAACTCAATTTATTGCAAAGTTTTGGCTCATAAAGTTTTTACTTTGAAGAGTTATTGACAAATTAGCCCCCAAAATGGTGGTTCTCGTAAGGTACCAATTTCTCGAACTGCCAATGACGTAGAGAGCTACTTTTTTTTTAAATAAAAGAAGAAACCTATGTCTAGAAATGTACATACTGTTTTTTCGAAATTCGATTTTGTTCGGATTTCCGAGACATTCTACTGCAAGAACTCAGAATTTAGCGCTTTTTGACGTCAGTGTTATCCAGTTATCTCGGCAAAGAAATCGAATTTCGAAAAAACGGTATGTACATTTATAGATATAGGTCTCTTCTTTTATTTAAAAAAAAGTAGCTCGCTAGCTCTTCTACACTGTAAAAAATATCCGTAGAATAAAAAACGAAAAAAGGGTTTATGAAAGTGCAACGTATCACAAACCCTTTTAAAGGGTTTATTAAGGTGGTATAAACCCTTTCATAAACCCTGAAAAAAGGGATGAATATAGGGTTTATGAGTTGCAAAACTGGCCCTGAAGGGTTTATGAAGGGATCATAAATTTCATAAATCCTTAACGGGTTTGCTATACGTTGCACTTTCATCAACCCTTTAGAAGGGTTGATTGATTTCAATTATTGTGATTGCGTATAATATTTTCTCTTCTCTTCGTATGC
>OENM01001926.1:3541-24210 GCA_900239745.1 Rotaria magnacalcarata | reverse complement strand
AAACAAACATCCACTAACTAGCGAATAAAACAAAATATAGAGGTCACATCATCCAATGGCGATCGTCACTGGATTTCTCCTTAAAGCGTAAACAAGTTATGCACATTATGAAAAATCATTCGCCGTCGTTTTGTAAGGCTTAGTTAGAACTATATATGGAGAAAAAACCACGCCGGTGTCTATCTCCAATATTGAGATCCATGGGAGACTATTAACAGAATCCTACGTGAAAACGACTATGAGATGCTTTAGTGCTCCTATGCGCACCCGTTTCCCAAGCTTTTCTGAAGCAAGTTTTTTTATGGTTTTGTTCAGCATTTAGTGCCGCATTCAGTGATATATAATTGGGTTATCAATAATAACTTTTAAGTGCACTATATAGTCAAGTTATCCCGTATATAGCTCTTGTATAAGCCGTATAAGAGATATCATCTGGCTCGCAGGAAAAAAGTGGAAGATTCGCAGAAATTTTTATTGATTCGTCGTTTTGTATTAATTTCTTTTCGAACTATGTATAGTTAATAGGAGTTTCACTATGGTTTCCGAATAGGGCCGTTTTTGCTAGCATATCCACCCCCGTCCTTTATAATTTACTGGTGCTCGATCAATACTAACAAGTACATGGCCACCAATTCGATATTGATAAACAGTTGTGTTTTCATTTTCAATTAAATATTTAATTAGAGGCAAAACTTCTTCATTATCAGATTTCGAAAATGTATGAAAATATTTCATAAATTCTATATGATCAATTGTTCATAAATGGCATAAAGACATTCCTAATCATATATAGATATCAATTAACCAATTTCGACATTTTTCCATATCACTAAAACAAAAGAAAAATCATTTGAAACAAGTTTTTCTTATCAATACTTTTAATAACTTGCATTGCTCTCTCATTTGATGATGAATTTTTTTGACCAAAAAATTTTAAAATTAAATCTTCATCAAATAAAGGTAAAAGTTTATCTTGAATAAATTGAATAATTTCATTTAATTTTTCATCTTTTCCATCATTTGTTAAAGATTATTGTTGTTGTTTTAATTGATTTTCAAGTTGTTGAAGACGAGTAATATGCAATGGAATATGATTATTTAAATCTTGTTGTCTAGATATTAATTCCTCATATAATTTACATTGATTATCAATTAATCGGTTCCATGACAGATGCACCAGTGACAGTTGTTCCCCAACGACATTTGTTCTCGAGACCCAGATCAAGTCCCAATCAAAACCAAAACTCATCCTCACTCAGCCTCACTCACACGGGCAACCACACTCTCAACTATTCTGGAAGCAAGTGTCCAGGAAGCAGCATTCGCGTTACCCAATTAATCTATATTGAAAAATCATAAAAGCAAAGATCATAAAAAATTGTTTATTTATTTTGGAATCCAAGAGATTTTCAAATCTCGTAATGCTTCTCAATATTCTTGATCTTTTTGTGATGATGGACTATTTGGTGTTCCTTCTTCAGTTTTTGTTGTCGCAAAGTTGCTTGTTTTTTTATTACCACTATTTTGAGGGTGTGGGTGTGGGTGTTGATCTTCTGTCCAGTCGCACCCCATACTCACACCCCCACACCCACCCTAAAATGGCATTTTTATTCATTCTTAGTTTTTTTCTTCAATTGATTTATTCTAATTATATATAAAAGAAAATTGTTGCCTTTAAGTTTCATTTTTATGTTAACTTTAAAATATTTTAGAGTTTATGTTAAGACTATCATTTAAATGATCTTTTCTTTTGTAATAACTATTTAGATTTGCTAGGCCTATGATTCAAATTTTGACAATACTAAAAGATATATAAGATTATAAATCTTGAAGTGAACTCTGATGGAAGTTAGAAACCTTTTCTTTTTCTTGACAAGAAAAAAAACCTTGTCACATTTAACAAATAGAATTATTTGAATAAAATTTCTTTTAAGTTAATTTATTATCTTTATGTTCCTATAAAATATTGTTAACTTTCACAATGATTTCTTTATGAAATAATCTATTAAAATAAACCGATGAATATATACAAAAGTGAATTCCTATTTCAATTAAACATTTATATTAAAAAAGAGGTTATTTATAATTAATTGAAATCAAGCAAATAAAAGAAATTTCTATTAAATATTTAACTATAAATAAAAACAAAGAATTTTCGTTTGAACGGTATGTCTAGGGGAAGATGTGAGTATGTGTATTTGACTATAATTGTTGAAAAGATTTATTCATCATTTTTATTAGAGAAGAATCTTTTATGTAATTATTTCTCTCAAATGATGAATATCTACAACCGTTGATTATTTATTTGCTTTCAAAAACTAATTGATGATGAATGAATGCAATGCACACTCTCATCCATAATGTTTAAAGATTTCTTGAAAATACCAAAAGCTAAAATTGAAAAACCTAATAGTCATTTAGCGCATTAAAAAAACGAATATTGAGTAAAATCACGTATTGCTTATATATTGTGTCGTTTCTAATGAGTTCTATCCTTTGAAAATTTCAAATCAAGACTTTTCTAGTTTTATCAACGCCGGCTAGTATCATAAACACACTGAAAATATCGATATTTCGTATAACTAAAAGATATTCGGTTACTGGACAATGGTTATTTAAAGACTGAATTCGCTTCAAACCGTTCATAATGAAAATTTCATAGCATCAGTCGATTCAGCTTACTAGAAAATCTATGCAGAAATGCAATTTTGACTGATGTTAATGCATGAAAGTACTCTTTTTTTTAAATGAACCAGATCTCTATAGGCATTATGGGTGTGGATCTGGATGAAAATCTCGTTCTCACCCACACCGTTGGTTTTGTTGGAAAGTTCTCCTGGGCGAATCGTGCCGGTTTTTACCAAAATAATGTGTATTTTTGTATGCTTTTTGCGAATATTTTGAAAATTAGGCGACTTTAGGGGGGGGGGGGGGGNTGAATTCGCTTCAAACCGTTTATAATGAAAAATTCATAGCATCATCCGATTCAGCTTACTAGAAAATCTATGCAGAAATGCAATTTTGGCTGATGTTAATGCATGAAAGTACTTTTTTTTAAATGAACCAGATCTCTATAGATATTGTGGGTGTGAGCCTGGATGGAAATCGCGTTCTCACCCACACCCACACCCTTGGTTTTGTTGGAAAGTTCTCCTGGGCGAATCGTGCCGGTTTTTACCAAATAATGTGTGTTTTTGTATGCTTTTTGCGAATATTTTGCAAATTAGGCGACTTTAGGGGGGCTTTGGTATTGGGAATGGATGGGTTCGATACAGAATTTTCCGCTCTACTTGGAAAGTTGTTTGAAGCGAATCCATTCACAAAATACTCGAATCCTGACCTAAGATATCTTACATGAAATTTGAACATGTATTGATTCGATTTTAAAAAAGCATTTTAAATTGTGCTTTTGCAAACTCCGAATTATTTCATAGATAAAAACAACACAGCAATGGGATTTAAAAAAATACTCGTATTTATATTCGTGAACATTTTGCTCAACGTTGGTATTGAAAAACTACCATAGTCTATAGATTTGTAAATCTTCAACGGATCCCGAGTTGAGCTTACGTTCATTCATTTTTGCCAAGTTGTCGAACAGCATCAATGATAAAGCTTAATAGGATCCTAAATAGTAAATTATGAATAGTCTTTGAACAACATCGGAAAATATTTTATCTAAATGGTTATTTTTTCTCATTAAGATTCCAATCATACTTGGACTTGCTTATGGATTTCAAGTATCTATTCTTCGTCGTATCTTTCATTCACGTTTGCAGTAAAGAAATTAACGAGAGACCGATTTGCTCAGAGGACCGAAGAATTCGTTTTTTTTCTTAGAAGAAAAGTCTTAATAATGAGTCGATCCTATCATAAAAGAGCTTCCAAGCATATTTTATTATCATAATCATCGCGCATTTCCATTAAATCGCTTCACGCCTCATCGTCTTTAACATGTTCGTAATATTTAAAAATATGCCAATGAGTTGTTTTCCCCAATCGATTTCTATAAACCATCTGTCAACATTCATTTTGAATTCTCAGTACATATTTTTTTAAAATTAACTTCACTAAAGAAATAACAAAGCTCTTTCTATTTGGAAACTTTGTTTATAAAAATATTGACGACAATCAAATTAAAAGCGATGCAATTCGTAATCTCTTTTATTGAGTGAAATTTGTCGGATAATTATATTTGTGTCAAAAATATTAAAGAGGAAAATAAATGATATCAAATAGTTTTGATCAATAATTGCTTAAATAACATTAGCGAACGTCTCCTATTACCGATGTAGTAGTCTAAAGAATTTCTAAAGGTATATCAAAAGAAACTTAATCCATATGTGTTTCTATGGTATGATTGAGCAATGCCTCCTAATTGTTCCCGTGAAATGGACGATGGTGCAAATAAATCAAAATATACATTTCGACTATTATTGCCAGATCGAACAAAGGTACGAAATCTTAAACCTAAGGTTGGTGGATGTAGACCAAAATTTTGAAATTCTATACCAAGTAAAGTATATAATCGAAATGAAATCAAATATAATTCGTCGATTATGAAACCATTTTCATATAAGATAATATGACCATATTGACGATTCATCAATCGTTCATAAGATGCACGTCGACAACAGAAAGATGATAAAGGAGCAGCAGCTCTCCACTGTCGATCGGGACCATGAATATAGTTTAAATAACGTATCCATTCTTCTCCATCAAGTCGCCAAACAATCGCGTTTTCTAGAATTCTAGGATCATTGAAATCGCTCAACTGAATACACATTTGACAACTCCAGATACAAGCAACAAGAAGAGCGGCGAAAGCAAATGTTCCAGCCAAAAGCAAACCAGCTATATAGAGTGACACGTTGTATTTTTCACATATTTGAAAATAACCATAACAATCAGGCACGGCATAAGAGACTCCAAATAATATTAGACCAATTAATCCAAAAATTCCACATATAATCAAAAAATATATCATCTGTTTACGTAAACGTTTTTTGTGGAAATCGATTAGTTCACTCAATAGCTGAGAAGACAAAGTAAGAGTTGTACTTGGACTAAAATGGGGTGCCACATTGAATGGTAATGGATCCTAAAACAAAAAGTTCAATCTATGATTCAACTGTGTTAGAAAAATTCTGAAGAGAATCACGCATCTATCGAAAATATCTCTTTTTCAGGTGGAAATATGATTTTTCTTTATGTTACAAAACTCAAGTGTTCAAATAACATGGTACTCTTTGGTGTTTACATGAAAATTGTCGCAAAGAAAGACTTCAATTAGATTAGTCTGAAAAGATATCAATACAAGCAGACTTTATTCAAAGTTCAGTCCGAACTCTGTACCTTTCATTCCAGGTAGATCTTGGGAATTTACGTGCAGCTCACGGATAACACTATAACTCCAAAGAAGTTTAATATTTTGATCATACAAGCTGTGACTAAAGGCCGAGCATATAAAAAAAAGATGTAAATCAGAGGTGTCCACAGGGCAGGACACAGGGCGAATTTTTAAAAAATTGATCCGCCCTGTACAGGGCAGGGGAGAAAGTGGAAAACGACAGGGCAGGGCAGGGCTATACCTTCACGCCCTGCAAATTTTGCATATACTTACTTTAGTTCGAAAATAACAGCAATTTTATTCTTCTCGGGAACGTGAAAGAAACTAAAACTATCCAGATATCGCTATAGAATGGTAAATAGATTGTTATATTTGTGTTTGTATGATGACCGTATAAGATCCAATCAAGTTTGTAAGAAAACAAAAGAAAATAATAAATTAATCATAATAGTGCACATATGTTTAAAATATAATTGTAGTAGTTGCTGATGTTCTTATTATTTCAATAAAACTATTGAAAATAAAACTATGCATCGCTATCATCGTCGATAGATTCATGTGCTGATATTTCATCTATCTCTCCTGGTGATGAAAATGAAGTTTCTATTCTCTCTTCGTTAAATATATCTCGCCTTGTCCAAACGTAATGCTGTGATACTTTGACAAATAGTTTTGCAATTATCTCGAAAGGTATAAGAGCTAATAAGGTCGTTCAAACGTCATTCGACGCAGCTTATCATAATCTATTAATGTTGAAAGAGTGGCCTAGTTCGACTGAATTCTCGCGCTTCTAGAAAGGTTTTATCATCGCGTAACACTGAAAAAAAAGGACCATTTTTTCTAGGTTTGCTTATAAAGCTCTAATTTGTTGCCAAATAATTTCTTCAAATGAAATGCTTATGGTACCGTTTTTGTAGAGAATTGAATGGGCTTTCAAGCAGTAAAAATTATTTTTTCTAAACTATTTTCGCTCAGATTAAAAATGCAAAAATCAAGCATAACGCTGTGACACGTTTTTTTGTCGACCGAATTTAAAGCACTTAACATGCTTAAAAATACTCAATGTTTATATGTTGATCACTGCCATGCATATCCTTCTGTAAAAAGAATCTAGTTGCTACATCCAAAATACGAGCTCAATAATTGTATACTAAGTTAGAAACTGTACAAGCGCTCAGAAGTTGTCCTGAAGAATGTGAGTAAACAATTAACAGGGCACTTCCTAAAGAATCAAATTCTGCATCGAATGGTATATTTATTAGAGATTGCTGTGCCTTCTTGATGTTAATAACGAATGAGTACCATAACGATGGAACTAACTTTATCATTGAAGAAAGAGGAGTATATATAGGGGGAATATGTGTCAGGGAATGAGTATACAAACGTCGATGAGTCAAGGAATAAGCATATGACTGTAACAATATTACTCTGCAATTTCGTTTTAAATTTCTTGGTTAGAAAATTGAAAATACAATTTATGAAAACTTAATTTTCGATGCCAAAACCCAATTTTTTTTAAGAAAAGATTCCAAATTCACAACCAGTGTAAAAAAATTGTACCAGAAAATACGCTGAGATCTGTTTATATCGAAACAAAACATTCTTAAAACTGGATCAGCGAAGTAGCGGGTTACATGGACAAGTCGATCTACTGATGGATCATCAGTGATGATGCAATATCATCGTATACACTTTTTCAATTAGCGCTAATTTATTATTTGCTGATCATTTATCTATTTGCTGAATTATTTTTCAAATAAAAAAGATTACTTAAACTTGAATTTAAATATGAAAAAAAATCTTCTTAATTAGCAGGGCAGGACAAGGCCACGGTGCCAAAATGACAGGGCAGGGCAGGACACAAATTATTTGAAAATGATTTTGCCCTGCCAGGGCAGGGCAGGGCAATAAAATTGGCCCTGTGGACACCTCTGATGTAAATGGTGTTCTGAGGAGACTTTCTTAAACTCACATTGTATTCTTGGGCATTGAACTGCATTACACCATCATTCCGGTTGAATTGTACGTTGTCATTCATTATTAAATTCGATTAAGAGTAATTTATCCTAAATAGAAGACTGAAAAAATTTTTAAATTATGATATAAACATTCAAACAGTTTCTCATATGCTTCATTCAAGAGGCGAATTTTTTCTCTTTCAGGGCCTCAGAAAATTCGTTTTTATTAAGAAAGTCGACTTTAACAATAAATGAATATCCTATTTCTTTCTACACACTTAAGTTCAGGATGGATGCATATGTGACGCAGAAAAGGCTTACATCTACAACCGGATGGTCAAGCATCCACACTGAAGAATGGATTTCAAAAATTGTAGAAATAGTCTCGTTTGCAAGCATCTAAAGAATGATATACAATAAAACAAAAATAATTTTACCGTTTTTTTTAATAACGACGTTACACAGACGTAGTCGAACTATGAACTGCGATTAAGGAAGATCAGAAAATAAAACTTTCTCTACAAACGCTGCAATCTAGAAAATCTTTATAAAACAGAAACATTTGCATAATAGATATTCGGAATTGCAATCTTTTGAAAGCATTCACGCACATGGACAACAATTTCCTTTTAAAATTAGGGATTAGTAGTTTCAATATTTTCCCTTTGATGTTGACTGTTCTATTAATAACAACTCACTTACCTTTTGCTAACACAAATTTGATACTGCTCCTGGATGAAAAACATAGGACTTCGTGTATTTGAGTTCTTTATATTTTGTTATCAGTGTTTAGCTTGAAGACGTCAAGAATATGATAAGTATTCTGAATACACATGATATTTTCATATCTAACTTGTTAATGTTTTGACGTAGTTATACGGCTATAACAAACGGAATTTTATAACTAGAGGTGTCGGCTTAGCATTAGTATTTAAAAGATGCTAATGCTTTGGTGTTAGAGTTAAAAAGCTCTTAGCGCAATCCCTGTGGGATTAAAATGTGAAACACAATGTAACTCCTTTGCTGAAACCTGTCTACCACGGCCTGTGAGTATTTGTAGCTTTTATGCCACTGTCTGTAATCATATATGCAGTCTTTCGCTCGCAGTCTGTATTTTGATCAATGGAGTCGGTAGAGACCATCACAGACAGTTAGAGAGAATCCACAGGCCACCACAAGGGGGAAATAGTGGACTCCAATCCAGTGAAGTCCAGTGGAGTCCAGTGGAGTCGTTTGAAATTCTGGAGAGCACTTCAAAAGTATATTATAGACATGTAATACTGCTGTATATTAATTTTACTTTTCATCACCTGTTACATAGAATACAACTGATACTGGCTCCACTTTTGAGATGTTCGCACAGTATCTGTGTACCATCCATATACAACACATTCAATGAATGAAAAACTTTTAAATTCAACAAAATATACCCTTTATTGAAAAAAAATCAAACAAAGACTATAAAGAAAAGAAAAAGCCATTTATATTATCATTTATAGACCTGTTGCACGCGAAGTAATCGGTCATTTGAAAGTTTACTTTTCTCTTCTGTTAACAACCAACAAGCAGTTTGCTTGTGTAAAAATTGTGTATCATGATTTTATTTCACGTTAAAATAGGTATGTTAAATATGAGGCTCCACTTTATCAGCAATTTTTACTCCAGAGAAGTCTTTCTTTGTAGTATTTATTAAATCTTGAATGTTATTTTGTTCATCTTCATCAGTGTAATCGTTGTTAATAGAGCTATCATTATTGTCCTCATTCATGCTGAGATCATTTGTTGTGTCATCTCCATCTTCATCATTATCATTGTCACTTTCAAATACTTCATCGTCTATATTGCTTATTTGAGAAGAGTAATTATGTTTTGTGAATTGGAATTTAATTGTCGAATAAATATTCACTTAATGGTTTTAATTCAAGAACATGTTTTTTTTCTCCAATAAGTTCAATATATCTAGACCTTCAAGCATATCAACAGCATGATGATAGGCATCAGCAATAACTTGTTCGATGTCTATTTCATCAATTTCAAGTTGACTGTGTGTAAATGATGATTGACGTTCAACTCGATGTTTATAATGAACCGGAAAGACTAACTTGTCAACTGAACCATTATGTAACTGTTTACATTTAATGTCATTCAATAATGATAATCTTCGGGCACGTCGTAGAAAATCATGTACTATAAAGTTGACTATGGCTGAATAAATTCCACTTAACGCTCGCGTATTTCTAATAATTGATTCACAAGCTTGCGAGTTAAAAATAGGAATATTCAATGCTTGTGGTGGTTACTGCTTTTGTTTGAGAAGTAAAATTAAATATAATAAATTATGAGCATTTATTTCAACCGATAAAAATGCTGGTTGTGTAATAAAATATCTGCTTTTATTATTTTTTCTGGCTTGTATTAAATTAAATGTTTTAAATTTTATCCAGATAAACCATAGTCGACAAAAAAACACAACACACCAAGCAGATCGTAGTCCTACAATAAAATCTTATTATATGTGATCGAGCGAGTATAAGTACTCACTTTCAACTATTGTTGTTGTTTTTTCAATATCGGCTACTATAATCATTTTTAACACTTGAAAATAAAGCAATGTTCCACGAGTATCAGCAGTAGCATTTAAAATATTGAATAGATCATTATATGCTAATTTCAAACAAGAACTTGGCACGAACCCTTTCAGATATTTCATATATATGAACGGTCCTACAAGCCAGCAAAAGATGAATCGAAATGGTGTGAATCACTTGAGAATGTTTCCTCGTGAGAACATAATACAATGTTGAGACTTCGAACTTGATAAATCTAGCTCGACTCATAATTAACCACGTGTACTAATATTAAAAAAAAAACACAAAGAGAGATCGAGAACTATCAAGTGACGTGCTAGTTTGAAGAAGTAAAGCATGACAATCAATGTGAGTGATAATCGTAAAAGAGTGATGAAAACAAATTCAACGTTTCTTTCAATTTGTCTTTTCATTAATCACATACATCAGCAAGTCCAATAAATTGCTTTAAGAATAAATTTCTTCGTCGTTTCTCTCGAATCGATTTCGTTGAATGAAAAAATCAAGGCATCTCATTTCTATACAATATGCACACAAATACATCAAGCAGATTCACATCTAGCTGCATGATACCCAGGTCAAACAGTACGGTCCGTATGATCATGAGAGTACGGAGCACAAACAGCCGTAAACCATGCAAATTCAGTGTGGGTGTCGGGTGCGCCTGGGCAGAAGATCAACACTCACACCCACACCAACACACCCTTATATATTTATTTGTCTTTAATACAAATTCAATTGAACATATATTTATGTTGACCTCTCAAAATTCCAAGAATTGATTTAAGTAGAACATTTCAAAAAAAAACTATTGTATTAATATATTCGAGGATTTATAACGCTTTACTTGGCATCAATTAAGGTTTTTCATAGAATCTTTAAATGAAAAATGTTCTAGAAGCATATCTTTATCCGTCATAAATCTAACAGCAACCCTTTGGAGACATTGAATGAATGCTTCATCATGCCCTTTTGCAATATTGTGTGATAATTCATGACAGTATACCATAAAGTAAAAATTAACAATCGTATGTATCAGAGGCTTTGATGAAGATAGTTGTTGTAGTAATGGCTCTAACTCATCTGCATATACTTGCTCGAAGTAACGAAGATTGAAAAAAATAGCGCCCCCAAAATTGAATGCGATCTTATCTATAAATAATGAGTTATATAAACTTTAAAATAAAGGTTTCTACATTTACCTGTTTTGATATCTCTAAAAATATGTAAGTTTTTAACATCAGCTTTAAAAACATGAGTAGCAAGACATCTGAGAAGATAAGAGAGTTGTTTTGCATGATCGAGCATTCTATCCGTTAGTTTTACGCCATCCTCAATATACAATGGAATCGAATGAAATATATGTTTTGTGCGTATCATTTTTATAGCAGGAATTTGTTCACAGCTTGTACTAATCTTTGTTTCAGTATGTGCCAACTGAGTAAGTTGTGGGTGTTTATAGGATTGACCCTTAAGTATTTCGGGTAATTGGGCTTCAACTGCGCCCATTTTGCTTTTGAAATTCGGCATATTAGGAGGCGCCTTGATAGAATAGTCATATTCAATACTATCGCCTCCCACACCTGTAATTGATGGGATTCGGTTGTTTTGCTCAGTTGATTTATTTGCATTGTCAAGATTTGTCGTTGGTGTACTCTCAGTATTTTCATCCTCCATAGACATCTTGGTATTCGTGTTTAATGGTGTTGAATTAACAGGATGAACGTGGTTATTACGTCCTCGGCCAAATAGAAAGCTAAAGAAATTAATTAATTAATTATTTACATTTCGAAAATCAACTGTCAAAAAATCGTTATGCGCTTGACTTTAAATTGGGGAAAAGGAAAATCCTCATACTGTCTTCATATCTTTAACATATTGTAAAATAATAGAGTTCGCATTTCGTTGATATTCTAATGAAAAACTAAGTAGAATATTTCGAAATAAATTCGATTTGTTAATAATTACAGTTCCAGATTTCCTAGTTTGATTATAGTTTTGACATGGATCAGTATTCTTATTCCTATTCAAGTTTTATTTTTCCAATTAAATTATTTCATCATACTCACAACTCATTCAAAAAATTTGAAGCCGACAAGAAAATAGTAGCTTTTGCTAAGCATAATAACTTGAAACGAAGTCATTATTTAATTATAAAATGATATAGTCTTTATCTACGCAGTGTTTTCTCTAGCGCAAGTATACTTTGTAGATAAAATCCAAATCTTTTTGTTGTTTTATAAATTTTATAGCATCCAAAAGAATAGTTATCGCTTTATATTGTTTCTTCGTACATTTCTAATATATTTATCTTAATTAATGAACTAATTTTGTCACAAGCGGTTTCATAGAGAAAAGTCTGTGTCTATCGAGATTTACAAAAACGCCATTGATTTTGCAGATGGCTTGTTTGTGGAAAGACCAATGTCAATCAATACACATATCCGGTATTGAGGAGTATTGTAAGATTTCTTTTTTTGAAGTAAGGCTAAAGATAGAACTTTTTTGGAGGATAAAACATGATTCATTCAGAATACTTTAAAGTAATGGGTCTTTCCCAAAAATAAACAAATACCTTTATAGCTCCTTGAATACAGTAGTAATCTCGAAGACGACTTTTAATCAATTTGTTCGTTTCTAACGTTTGTAAATCATATATGTGGTTATCCACTTCCATGCGAGATAATTTAGTCAAAAAAACATCTTAAAAAAGAATCTTTCTATCGATCTATGAACATTCGAGTTATTCCTAAAAGCCAAGTCAACTCTTCTGAGCAACAACTATTTACACTACTCGAAGAAAAATGTACATTTCGTAGTGATTGGTATCTCATCAGATAGGGAATTCAGAGTAAAACATTTATTAGTCGTTTGTACACAAAGTATATAACATTTTTTGTGGAACTCACATATATTTTCGAAGAAAATAGTGAGTGAAAGTTTTTGTATCGAGGTTTTGTTGCTCCCTACCTCTCTCCGTTACAGACATGCCCCCCCCCCACTAATTATCCTCCTTATTGCCCCTCACCAATTACTCTCCACATTACTCTTCACTAATTACCCACCTTTTCGTCTACATTAGACACAATAACTATTACCGATAATGTAGTTAAATAATGAAAAGAATACGAACTAAAGAGAGAAAGCGATACGCGCGTAGCAACAGAGATAAAGCGCGCCTACCAGAGGCAAACAGTATTCTATTAAAATACACAGAGAATTAAAATAGACTAAATTTATTTTCACATTAATCGACTGTGTTACTGTTGTTTTACTTTGTATATATTATACCGACGTTATTTTAATGAAACTGTTGAGATTATGTAAGTTTCACATTTTAGCCCCAAAGGGGCTGCGCTAACAAGCTTTTAATAGGTAATTTAGACTCTAAAAACATGACGGTTTTTTTCTACGTTGCTATAAAGTTAGGCGTTTCTTTACTGACCCCAGTATCATTTGAACAAAGCCAGGCTTCTTCTCAACGACGGGCGTGGATGGTTGCTCTATGAGGGGCCCAACTGGGTGCTGCATGACTGGCCCAATTGGATGCTGTATGACTGGCTCAACTGGATGCTCTTTGACTAGCTCAGTCATACGATCTAAAAGAAAGTTAAAATATCCATGAATTTAAAATTAATCTTGAAACATTTCTTATAATTAAGTTACCTAGTTTTGGTATATCTGGAGTGTTTTCAAGTAAACGTTCAACAGGAATACCTTCGCGTTTGAGTTCTTCTATTGATAATTCAAGTTTATCCCTGATGTTTTGTACATGCTCTTCAGGTTTCTTGAGTACAAAAGTAGCAAGTTTATTCGCAATATCCCGATATCGCAATGAAGTTGCATCTTTTCTAATGTAAAGTATCACTTCTTTATTGTTGCACTCCATGTGACATGAGCTACTGTATTCTTGCTAAAACACAGAATTAAAATCAAAAGACTGACGAGACCCTTCATGCTTATTCTCACGTTGAGTGGATGAACTTTGTCTTCAAATACCAACGAAACTTTAATCGCATCGACTTCATAAACAGAGAGTGTCTTACGTAATAATTCCCAATTTTTCTCGTCACGATTGGGCAGTGGTTCTCCCTGTGAACAAGTAAAAATATCAAAACGAAAATTCATTCGAGTTTCATAAAGATACTCACTCTATTATTAACAAATAACATAGGAAATCTTTCTTGAATGTGTTTTTTTAGCTTGGTTGCACGTTCAGAAGGAAAGCTTTTGCCTATAGAAAATACAAGAGAATATCTCCGTAAGACTTTTTGTCAATGCTTTTGATCCAAAATGTAGAGTATATCATTACACAAGCATAATCATCTATTAAAATTCTACACTCATCTTCAAATCTATTGAATATATTACTTGACTTTTCCTCTTAAGTATGATCCAATAGAAAAGGAAAAAAATTATATCAATTGACAACATGTTTTAAAGTTATTTAAGTCTGTTTATGGTTTTTGGCACCAAAAAAATACTTGAGACAACAGAGATCAATGAATCATTTTATGTTGACTTATTTTTACAATAGACTGTAATTATTCTAATAATAATTTATTTTACCTAAAATTTTAGGGCTTTCTTTGACACATTTTGATAGCCATCGAGCTCCAAAATGTTCATATAATTTTTCTAATTCCTTGTTCGGTGGTAATAGTGGGTGTAATTGCATCGAATATACTGAATTATCCTCAAGATATATTTCATTTGGTTTAACAATTTTCAATATTTTTTCATTTGTACCATTTGCATCAACAACTGTTTGATAGCCAAGACACCATGCATTAGTTCGTAAACGTGTATTTAATGGTTCAAAATTAAGTTCATTTGAACCGTCAACATAGTAGGCAAGTCTTCGCAGACAGTCCATATAAAAAAGACATTTTTTATTCAAAAGATCCTGGTTACTATTGATGTTAGCAAAATAAGCAGCTTGCCGTTGAATAAGAAGTCCAGCAAGATCTGAAGGTCTCGGATAATTGCAAACACCCATATTCTTGAGAAATGCGTTCGCATCAACACCAAAATCAACATAATCAATAAGACCACGTGAAACGAAATTATCGACATTAGCAATAGTTGCTTTACTCGATGTGACATTTGCACGAATGAAAACTTCCGATGGTTTGACCAGTTTTGTACCATTGGAATTGTCTAAATTAATGTTACAGATAAATGATATATAGATTCATGTCTAGAATATGAACTAACCATGCAATGGAATGAAACAAAATTGAGATATTTCTCTTTTAAACGCTTCATTTGGCAGCTCAATAGTATTCAAATAGGCAAATATTCTTGATGCTGATTGTTCCGTTAACAAATCATTCTTTCTTTCCATCATAGCATTAAATGCTTGTTTAAGAGTTGGACGACCTTCGATACCAAGCGACAAAATATCGAAATGCCTCTGAAATAACTTGACTACCTCAGGTAAAAGGCTGGGAAACAACGGGTTTACTGCTGTAAATACATGCTTTGCCGCACAGAGTATCACGTTATTTTTATTACACTCATCGATAGTTTTTCCTGCAGAATATGACGGAAGAAATGGATATTCACCATGTGAGTCTTTTTTCCATGATTTAAGATAGTATTGTTTAAATTTTTCAGCAAAAAACTTAAGTGTCAATGAGATTTCGTATTGTGCATTACTGGTTTGTTTTTGTTGTTTCTCAGTATGCTCTTGTGTAATTTGTTCGAGAACTTTTTGCAAATCAGGCATCTCTTGTACGCCAATCTCTTTGAGAAAAGCATATTCACTCGATTGTGGATTAATATCAAGCCAATCAATGATGGGTAATGTACACCAACCGAGTGTAGCAGCAACAGATGGAAAATGAAGCTCGCTTGGAATATAGAGTTGTTTTGTTTCTTCAGTTCCTTCTAAAGTTGTACCTAGATATACAAATAATGGGTTATATGTGGGTTTCAAGTGGTTGTTAAAGATCTCTCTCGCCAAATTCTATTACTAATTATGATTAGAACCAATATAGAATAACTGTCAAGCAGTAAATATACGTTCTAGTGATGTTGAGAGTTTACTATTCTACTTTTCATGCATCGAATTTCGCTTGCAAGTTAGAAAAGAAGCTGCCGTCAATTATTAGATGTTTTCTTATGCGAAGGATAAACATATTCTTGGCTGTTCTTGTTTTCCGTACAGAAAAGAATGTTGAATATTTATCAAAAGTCTTTCAATTTCATTCTATCCTAAAAAACTCCAATATAAACAGTTCTTTAATAAACAAACCTCTAAATATTTTTTTCACTTTTAATTCAGAGAAATCTTCTTCAATCATATTATCACGTTCTTTTATTAATAGACGAATAAGTTTCTTCAAATCTGGAAACCTATCGGAGCCGACTCTATTATCATCCAATGCATGAATATTGAACATTCGACACCCGATTTGTTTGAGAAACGCAAGCGTGACTGGATTTTCAAGATCTTGACTTAATTGTTCGTTATTGTCTGTATCAGTTTGTATGATATTAAGTAATACCACAGGCAATTCAGGTGATGTCAATTCTGATGGGATGAATGATTCACGAGGTATTTTCATACCTTTTGTTGTTGGTATGCATACACATTTCGATAAAAGTTGTTTTATTTGCGTCAATTGTTGTTTATTGATTTGACTCAAACAAGTGGAAACGAAGCTGAGAAAGTATGGATTTAGCTTTGGATCTGATATTAAACGTGACATGTCACCCTTGCAATAAGAGTTAACTAGATCAATAAGCTTCAAAGGTATTAACGATAATTGATTTTCAAGTTGATCTTTTGAAAAAACAGCAGTAATGTCTCTTGGCAAAGTATTACTAGGTAAAGGTAACATTGATGGTGTGTTCAAAGCGTCATAGTATTGGATAGTTCCGAATTTTATATTACAATGAGAACAAGGATCATTAAAGGAAATAATTAAAAGAATACGTTTGGCGTACAATTTATCTGCGACATCCTCACTAAACAGCCATTGGATTAATTCAATAAGTTCATCTTTCGATAAAATAGATGACAAAAGTTTTTTTTCAATTATGCTTCTGTCTGCGATGTTGATTAATGCCCACTTTTCCAGAGTTCGAATGAAACTACTGTCAACCAATTGAAATGGAATCAATGGGAGAGATAAAAATTTATGAATTCGTTTTGATCTTGCTAGAAAAGCTGTTGTCGATGGCACAAGAGTAAGACATTTGTCGGATGGCTTTTGTTGTGTAGGCAGAAAAACATCGTTCTTTAATACAAAAAAGCCCTCGATTATTGCTTTACCTATTCAATAAAAAAATGAAAATCAATAAACAATAAAATATTACGAAAAAATATCAGAAGACTTTAGCGCGTTTTACTTGACTGCAATAAATTTACTGGTGAAGATTTCATAAGAAAAAATACATACCAATTTTACCGTCTGGTACTGATGATTGAAATGAATATGAGATAAGAGATATTTCATAATCATCGATCAATTTTTGACTTTTGTTGAAATCAGTGAGCATTGTTCTATCATAAATCAATCGTGCTATTTGACCAATTGACATAAGAAGTTCAGTATTCCATATAGAAATATATGCATCTTGTAAATCAATATTTTCACGTTCAATCGTTGGAATTAAATGACTAAAGGCATGCATTCCAAATCCTGTCGTTTGATGTGTTCCAAGACCAACGAATATTAGACCTGATGGAGTTACGCGACCGTTTTCAAATTTTAGTGGAATTAATGAATTTAGAATTTCGGCGTTTGGATCAGTATCGATTGGTGGTGTTTGGGACCGTCTACTAGCAATAAGCTAAAACGATGGCAAAGATTTTATACATTTATATTTTGAAAGAATAATTTTTTCTATATAATTACATCATTTGATGCATATAAAATTTGAATCTGAATGTTGGATGGTAGACGTTTTTTCATTGTATGCTGAATCTGCGAATGAAGTTTTTCATTAATAGTAACTGCTGCATCAACAGCGATGTGTCTCAATGTCAATGATGGGCCATTTGTAATAGAAAATGTTTGTTCACTTTCTTCAAACCTATTAAGATTTAATATACTATGAACTGAAGATTGTTTTTTAAACTGAGCTTTTCCTTGAGCAGATGGTATGAGGACCTTCGTTTTTTTTACATTAAATACCATATCTCCATTGATTTTAACACTAATTTCATTGATATATTTTGTAAATGAAAGTACTACTCACAAGAAAAAAAGAATTAACATCTTCACACTAAATACTTTATTTTTACCTTTGGCGCAGTAGGTTTTCAATTGATTGAAGTCAATGGATGGCACAGTTTCTTTTTCAGTTGTGCCCTTTGTTGTATTCTTAGCTAATTTGACTCTACTTTCTGATGAATCTGTATTAGCTTCTGTTATTAGAATATATTCTGTTTTCATCTTGAGTATAATTGAAGTTTGATTTGATTGTTGTTCGATTGGTAATTGACAACGATATGTTGTCAATGAAATATCATCCCGCCAGACAAATGCCATGTATTCATTTCCAGATGTAATTATTGGTTCGTCACAGTAAGAAAACACAGTAAAAAATCCAACACCAAATTGTCCAACTGACTCAACATTGGTGTTTCCTTCAGCAATTGATGCAACACGTTTCCAATCAGTCTCATCAAATACGATACCGTTGTTCACCATTCGAAGTTGAGTAATTCGACTGTTGTGAAATTTCAGTACTGTATTTGACATCAGCAATGATTCGTTTTGAGCTGTCAATTCTTTTGATGGTAATGTGATTTTCGTCTTGGCTGAAGTAACAAGTAGTCTTAACGGCTCGCATGTTATTTCAAAATGAAATGATGTTGCTTTAGCATCGTCAGAATTTTGAATGAGTTCACGGAAAACAACGAAATCAGATGAATAACGAGCAAGCATTTTATCAATTAGTAGTCTTTGATTAACTTGCACGCGTTGTTCATTACCGTTCTGTTGTGCCATCGATCGGAGATGATCAAGCAACGTAAATTCGCCCATGATTTACGTTGTACTTTTTAAAAATAGTATCTAAAATAATAGGATTGTTAACTTCACTGAATATACTAAGAAGATTAACAACTTCAACAAAAACAAGCCTCTGGTACCATGTTCAACATTTTCACACATCAGTATAACTAAAATATCATCAAATTAGCCGTTAACCATGTTTAACGTAACGGCAGAATCTTTCAGTTGGCTTTTAGCATAGTAACATTTAATAGCACAATCAGACGAAAAGAAAATATGTATTCTCTCAATCATTTTGCACTTTTCGGTCGCATTACGACAGAACGGAAAGACGGAACAAACATTTACTAATAGGATGTCGACATTTTTCAAAGACTTCCATAGATTTCTTAATGTATGAATCACTCGACTATACTCTCAAACTATTTCATTATTTGTTCATTCTCACGTCTCTTATAATGATGCATTTATGACGAACTATTGCGCATTGTATATTATTAGCGTGTGACCAAGCATTTGTATTCAATGTTGGAAAAACGAACTATTTAATTACACTGCCTAAAAAAAGAATAGTTTTCCGTGGTGGAGTACTTCAAGTCAAAATAGTTTAATGCATAGAAGTTAGCTTTCTTTGAGCAAATTGATCTTAGTATCACATTCGCTCAGAGCTGGACATTTCCATGGCAACAACTCAGAATAGAATTTTTATCAATTCTTTTTCCTATTGATACTAACGTTACTGGCACTCGCTGCTATGGCGATGGGTCAGCTATGGTGTAGACCTGACCACTCTACATACTAGCTAGTACCAGTCATGCTGCTATCAATAGTAAAAAGAATTGGCAATAACGCTATTCTGAGTTGTTGCCATGGGATGCCCAGTTCTGAATTCGCTGAATATATCAATTGCATATCGTTTTGCGTCTATAATAGAAAATCATTTTTAATCAACATCAGTTCTCATACAAAACACGCTTTCCGATTCATTTTAGATAAGATCATCTAGAAGAACCAGAAAAAATTAATACGAAACGAAGATGACTATTTTACTCATTACAATATATTGCAAAATTTTACTTAAATTTCTGTTGTTGTCTTATTTATGAGCATACACTTTTTATGTAGCATTATAGATATTCGTGTATTATGGAATATTTTACAAGTTTGCTAAACATTTTGAGAAAACCTAAAAGAAATGTTTTTTAACGGTGCAACAAGCTTTTTATTTTATTAAAATATTAGTAATAAAATACTGAATAATGAATTGGTTTTTTCCATTTGTGATGTAACAAGAAGTTTGCAACTGAAATTCAAAATCATGTATTTCATTGCTTGATTCAATCAAAATGTTAACAGTTGATTTCTTCCTTGCTGTTAAGTAACCTTTTACCTGTTTTATTTGCATGGTACAATGTTTTCTTTTGTAAATTTTCTCGTTTTCTTTATTAACACTTCAAAAATTTTACATCGTTGTCACAGAACAGAAGGATCTATCGAACAATATTGCTCTTGTAGAAAGAGACATTTTTTTTTGTTTTTATTTTGCCGGTATTTGTAACACTCGGAAGTGCTTACATAAAAATAAGAAAGAGAAATTGCGGAGCGTAAATCGGATATAACATGTATGAAGAGTGTGGGTGTGGAGTTATTTAAGAGAAGACTAACACCCACACCCACACCCTGTCCTCCCCACCCCACAGGCCGTGATACAAGAGTTTCCGAAAAGGGGTGTCATCACATTTCACATTATAACCCCACAGGGATTGCGCTAACAGCTTTCTTCTATGAGTTTTTCTTTCAA
>OENM01001925.1:0-24213 GCA_900239745.1 Rotaria magnacalcarata | reverse complement strand
CTAACCGCGACTTATTCTACCGCGTCGACACACATGATCACCGCGTTCCATAAAACCGCGACCAACCGCGACTTATTCCACCGCGGTGACACAGATGGAAAACGCGTTTTCTTCGAACCGCGGAGTGGAAAACCGCGGTTCAACGCGTTTTTTCTAGGACACCGCGTTGTGTCAGATGACAACCGCGATAGTTTTAAGAAACCGCGGTTGACCGCATTTTTTTCGAAATTTTTTTTCCGTGGGCAGGACCATCCGTTAAGTACTCAGCTTCGAATAATGTATACAAACCACCTGTCTCACGACTGCCAAATTTATATTTGTACACAGAATTAGGAAATGGAAGCGTATGAATAAATTCACTCGAATTGGGTCGAACTGCTAACCATCGACTACCATTATTCAACTGTGTCCAACTCATATGACAAAGTGCCATCAGTATCATGACAAGACAAAACATTGTAGGCATCGTCGANTTTTCTTCGAACCGCGGAGTGGAAAACCGCGGTTCAACGCGTTTTTTCTAGGACACCGCGTTGTGTCAGATGACAACCGCGATAGTTTTAAAAAACCGCGGTTGACCGCGTTTTTTTCGAAATTTTTTTTCCGTGGGTACAGAATAAAACGAACCGATAAGCGTCGATCAAAATTGTGACAATACAATATGCTCAAAAGGGTAACCGGCAAGATTCTCCCCGAACATTTGCTCCCTAGAGACACTTGCTGCCAGCGCACTTGCTCCTCAGCAACACTGGCTCCTGGAACAATGATTCAACAACAGTATATGATTCATACAAAAATGTTGGTGTAGGGGTGGGGATGTGAAGAGTATAACCATTTGTCCATACTTGCACTGACACACTCACACCGATACACCCATATCCTCAAATAAACAAATTTATATCTTAATCTCGTGCTGATTAACATTTTTGTTAAATACAGTTAGGGAGCAAGTGTCCGGGGAGCATCTTGCCGGGATTCGCTCAAAAGATGAAAAACTATTTTGTCTATAGTGGAATTCTTCCAGTTGAAAAGCTTCAACCCAATGAATTCTCATGAATATAGTGCATAGAGTAAGTTCCTCAAGAGAGAAGTCCGATTTTCAGCGGTATTTCTAGAAAAAGATTACACTCATCGGTTTTAAGGCTGCTTGTCAACTATGCATAAAGATGTCAACTATGCATAACGATGTCAACTATGCATAAAGATGTCAATTGTTAAAATTTAAATCAATTCTTCGTATACCCGAGTTATCCTTTATGTCTTAGATGTACTCCTTTTCAATAAATTCTTCAGTATTTACGATGTCGAAAGAGTTATCAACATTCGAAATCGTATTACTTTTTGCCGATAAATATTATGTTTGCTCTTGTCATCGTTTTTTTATTTATCTGGCGATAAATCAATGGAAATCACAGCGTACATATTTATTGATGTCTCTTATGTTGTAAATCTTACTTGCCTAATATCTTTCAGTTGTTTGTCGCTCGATGATAGTAACTAACCATGAAACCACTGCTGAAATAGTTGCTCTTATCTTAGATGCCTTCATTGCCTTGAATGTGTTTTGGGTAAGTCCTTATTTACTAACTGATAACCTAAGACAAAAACGAACATGGAATAAATTCTTCTTGCTTAAAATAAAATCCATCGCGCAGCAAAAAAACGGAAGAAGATAATAATAAATCAAATTTCACTATAATTTTCTTATTCAGTTACTTTTAAAAAGATTCGCTAATGGAAATTTGGACAGTATCCCAAGTTTGCCGATGGTTGGGCAAAACTGGTTTTGAAAATTACGCTGAAAGATTTAAAGGTAAATGAAGCCAGTGACATTTTAGTATTTTGTCATATTCTTTGATGTATTAGACGAAGGTATTGATGGTAAAGCCCTCATGAAAGTGACCGATGATCGAATTGAATACTTATTATCTATAATAAATCACTATGGGGTGGAAGAAAAGCCAAGCAATAGAATAAAACGTACATTTAAAAGAGAACTAGAAGTATGGAGAGCAGCAATTGAATATGAAAAAAATAAGCAGAGAATCAAAAAATAGTAAAATATTTATTTATCAACATAGATCTTTTTGTTCAATAATTTTAATTTTATTTATCGATCTTTTCTATTATGACATTGTCCAGTAAAGTTGATACAACGCCTAACCGGACAACATTGCCAAACATGAATAATGGTGCAGCACAACGAAAACAAATGTAAGTTATTTGACAATATATCACAGAGAGAGAGATTCATAATTTAGTAAATAACGAGGATTTTATTGAAGATGCCTTCTCATGATTTCATCCTTACGTATTTTTCTTTGTGCTTTAGAATTCAGACTGATCTACACTCTTCTTTGCCTAGTATTTCAATTGACAACGGTGTACGAAAAAACGCCAATAAGAAAAAGTAAGTGTATAAGATTCATAAGAAGCCTGGAACAGTAGTGATAGTCACGGATGATATGTATTGCTTCTTTCATGTAGGTCTGCCATTTCATCAACTGAGACTTACAAACTGCACGAGAAAACCAATAGTGACATAGAAATATCGTCAAACATACATTCGATTAAACCTATGGATATCGCTATGATATTTTTCCGTAACGAATTATTCTCTTCTAGTTTAATCGAGTACATTGAGTATACATATAATGTAAAATGCATTATTTTATCACAAGATCAGCATAAGGAAAACTTGGGAATACAAATACAATTTTCGGGTGTCAAGCAAAATGTAGACGATGCTCACAATGATTTAGAGTCATTGCTTACAACTGTTAAAACGAAAATTTTCAATGACGAAGAGACAGATAAAAAAGGTAAAGAACTCTCAAGTCGTCAAAATTTGATGTGGTTTTTCTTTGAAATATAAAAATACTTACTTTTCTAGCGATTTCATGGTCGAAAACTATTTATTCCGATTTGGATATTAATATTATACAAAAAACCTTCGATAAACTAAAACTATTCACTGTATGGGAAAAGACAGATTTTTTAGCAGGATATTATGTGGTTCATTATTTTACAAAAAGTGGTGCATTTTATGTATCAGAAGATCATATTAAGCGAATAATGTACAATCAAATAGCATATGTCAAAGACATAATTGTATCGGACTTTGGTAACATATCAAAATCTTTCCGAGAAAAACTAGAACAACTTATCACTAAAAACGTTAAAGAGCAACAACAACAACAGAAAACATTTGCTACCATCTATTGCATGTATCCCGGGCAAACAGAATTGAAAATTAGTTTTTTTGGACAACATTTTCTCGTAAAACGCGCAAGTACACAGCTAAAACATCTAATAAATCAACATCAATTAATGCCAATCACCACTGAACTAACTCTTACACAAGTATGTATATAAAATCCATTGAATAATCTTTTTTTTTAAGATAAAGTTGATGCTACTAAGCAAAAAGTAGTTCCAAAGAACACCAAAAAATACTATTCATTTTATATCTTGAAATTTGAGAGTCCTAAAATTTTTCATCACACGCTCATTTGGTATACATGATTTTCTCCTACTTTTAGCGCAGTTATCTATTAGATAATTATGCCCATCAATTGAAAAGTATTGAGCTTGAATACAATGACTATAATGTCAAAATTCATTTGAGAGAAAATCGTTTATATGTTCCTGATCATTTGAAGAACAAAATCTTACAAAGAATCACCAATCTTATTGATTCACAACATCCGATAACTTTTCAATGTATTGGGAGTAATTATATAATTACAAACGATGAAAAACTACAAATGGAAATAATAGCTCGACAATTCAAATGTGAAATTGATAAAATCGAATACCAAACAAACATAGAGCTTGTGACATTACCGAAATCAACGAATACATATATGTTACCATCAGTACCAAAATTTATTATTAATAAATCAAAAGAATTTCATTCTTCGTTATCAATCTTGAAAAAACTTTCGATATCAAATAGCACCATAGAACTCCATTTCGCTAATGATTCAACTGCGCCAACGGTCTGCGCGTACTTTTTGTATGATCGATGTTGCAAGATGATATTTGTTTTTATTTTAGGCTGATTTTAATATTCTTTCTGTGATTACAAATGAGGCCACGCCGATTCGTCAGCTGACCGACAGTATGATCGACAATGAGAATGATAGTCGTAGAGCTATGGAGATTTTTCATGTCTTACCATATTGGTCTACTGTAAAACTCGAGAAGAATAATTTATCCTTTAAAAATTCAATAGAAAATTTCATTTTCAATTCATTGAGAGATATTTCAATTCTTAGTGTGAATACAGTGAATACAATTGCATTTTGCACGAATGAATGGGAAAATTATTCGCCTCGAATACGATTGCCGGTAGAAATTATTAATGAACTAAAAATTCAACTTAAAAAAGATCAATTTTCTCATTTCCATTGGAGAATATTGTTTGTTTTTAATCGAAATCAAATTGAATTATATAATCAATTTTCACACATAATATCATCAACGAAGACGAACAATAATGACTACGAGCAATTTTTTTATCCAATATCAAGTACGTAATGTAATCGAATTTGCAACTATTTAATAAAGCCATCCAGGTCGAAAAATCTGACGTACGATTTTGCAATCCGGGCGTCAGAGCTTACAATCCGAACGAAATCTTATAAGCATCAGACAAAAAATCGTCGTCCCTGAAATCTTGCATCAGGTCATACTATATTTTCTTTAAAGATCGCTCACGCAATTTATTTTCAATGCAAATTTGTCGTGATATTTTAAGAAGATATTAGCTTAATTAAAATACCACAATGAAATTTCTATAGGTAACAGAACCTTTCAAGAATCTTCTGATACGAATTAGTGTAGGAAATCAGAGACGACGATTTTTCGTCTGATCTTATCAGATATGATTGCACGTGCGATTCTTGTAACATCTTGCCGCTTGTTTTCTCGCCCTGGACACTGTGAAATATGTTTTCAAGGTTCAATCAGAGCGACTGGTTCATTCGCACATAAAAACATTCATTAGTTGAATATAGAAATTTAAAAACAAACTTTTTAAAGATATGTTAATTGATTTGAACATACTTTTAGGTGTTACAATAAATTTTACAATAAGCGATGGCAATGTGGCTAAGTGTCGTCAAGCCATTAGAACTTATTTGCGTAAAACAAAATTTAAAACGATTGAAATTCGTCATGCCTTTGATTCTGACATTTGGAATCAACACTTAATTAATAGATTTTATTCTTATTGTCTTGAAAGATTTGTTTTACCGAAAAACAATTTAACCGATCGATGTTTGGTACTTGTTGGTTCAGTATCTAATATTAATGAAATAAAACAGAAGTATGAATTAATGGATACGATCGCAAGACAAAAAATGGCATTGCCAGCTTCTGCTTTAAGAAAGTTGCAGCTTGATCAAAATCACGAAGGACCAAAGAAACACACATTCGTTAGTGTACCGGATGCATTTAATATTGTCATAAGCTACTGCACTGGTGATAAAAAATTAGCAGATTCTCTTACTGATCGTCTAATTGATGAAGGCTATTCAGTGTACGCTGACTGCTCCGATCAGCCAAGATCAGTGATCGAGCGTAAACTGAAGAAATCAGATTTAATTGTTATTCTGTTTAGTGAAAATTATGGAACAGATGAACATTGTTTAGTTCAGTTAAGACTTGCGCGATCGGTTGGAAAACGATTACTTCCAGTCTTTTTAAAAAACGCTTTCTTACAATCAGACTGGATTCAATATATTTCTGTTTTAGAATTATATCATGAATTATTGAAAGAAGATGTTCAATTTGAATTAGATGAAAATTTTGATTTAGAATACGATAGATTATTAGTGGAAATGGTAAGTAAGCTTGAAGAAAATTTTCTACACACTCAATAGAAGATTATTGTAATAATCATCAGGATTATATTGTTTTTTAGCTTCAACATACAAAACCTGGTGTAATTGGTCAACAATACTCAGTCTCGCAGACTATTTCTAATGAAGATCAACAACTAGAAGATGAATATTTTACGCAAGAACCATTATTACAGCTTACTGCTGAGCAAATCGAGCAACGAAGAAAAACTTACGATGAAAAAGTGAAACAATTAATGGAACGAGAACAGAGCTCAATTGATAATATAGAATACTCCATTAAAGCTGGAAAAAAAGTCATTGAAGATTGTAAAAATGGTTATAATCCGGATGATACAGAGGAGATTTCTGAGCAAAGCCATCATGACGTATACACTCCTGATGTCAGTGAGTAATAAGGTTCTTTTTGGTGTGAGTGTGGGGGTTTCATGTAATCACCGCTTGCCCTAACACACACCCATTTTCCTCTATTTTAAATGAGTAACTTGCATTGTTTTACCGATTTTAGGAAAGATAAATGAAGTTAACGATTATCTTGCTGCATTTCTACTCTGTATTAAAGGCTGGATTGACAAAGCATCGAATGGCAATCCTGCCGTTTGCAATATACCACCATTTACTTTAACCGGTGATTTTAACGATGCCATATTTCCAGTTACGATCCAAAATAAGAAGGCATGGTGGAGAATTAACAGAATTGCATCCCTAAATCACAGATTAGATACGCATTATTTTTATCCCGCCGTACCTATTATTGGTTCGTGGGCTAATCAACGTGAATCGTTTTACTACTTACAAGAATGCATTGCTCGTGATGTTCGATTTTACCGAACTGAAGAAACAAAGAGATGTACAAATTTTACAACAGAAATAAAAAAAGGTAGCACGGGCTGGGATATTACACAGGATGCTGTATTATTGTGCGCATACAAATATAGGAAAAATCAAAAGATCACGGAAAAATCACCACTTTGGGATCGTGTAGTCAAACGAACTATAGAACTGAGTGAAAATATTAATGAGAAAAGCATTGATCCAAAATCCAACGTTTTACAAGGAAAAATCGGAAACGAATTGAAAAAAACAAAAGAAATACAAAAACGAAATCAACTTGATGATCCAAATAATGAGTATTGGAAAACTAAACGTCTAAGCCCCGCTGGAGAAGCTTTTATTCAACAGAAGTTAAAGAATATCCTGGAATTCGAAGAGTTTTGCAGACAATCGACAGCTAACTAATATTTCCTTAAGTATATGAACTTTAATTGGATAATTTCATTCGATAATAAAAGAGAAAACACCAACGCGTTGTTTTTTGTTTTCTTCATGAGCAATACACATAAGATAAGTTTTGTTTCAGTGAGAATACTAAAACCCCATGTTGCGAATACTGGATCATTTTTTGCGGTAAACCGCGGTATTTATCCGTTCTGCGGTAATGGGAGCCGGTAACCGGACCGGTAAAACCGCGGTTAACCGCCGATTTTCATGCGGTTTTTATTACATGGGCGAGTTTGTAAAACTTTGTGCAATGGTCAAACCAAACACTATTCATTCATTAGCCTGATAGTTTCAATTGTAACATATCTTTATTTTAGATAAAAACAAATTGATTTTTCTTTGCATTCAAATGGATTCAATACTTCAACGACCATTCAACATTCTTGATCAACTTCGAAGACAACGCCTACTATTAAAAGTCGAAACTACCAAAGAAATACTCAACGAGATTGTTTTCTATTTGCACACGACTAATAATCGAGCCAATGGTTTACATCGATTAAGCACAGTTTGCCAAGAATTCTCATCCGTTTACATGTTAATACCATTTGATAATTTGGAGATCATTAAGCATGAATTTTTCATGATTATTGGACGTACATTTGAAATGTTATTAGCGAAAGCAAGACTGATGTCGATGTCGAAAGAAGATGAGCAGCACTTTTATGAATTAAGTTACTTCATAGTAAATTTATGTTTTCATAAAAATACGGAAATCGAAAACTTTTATATTGGTAATAATGAAAAATTAAATTATCATGATGAGGAAGAAGGTTTTAATCAAATATCATATCAAAGAATATTTTTAACCAAATCGTTTTTTGAGAGATTTATTAAATTGATTACAGATGATTTAATTATCAATGATTATCCCCCATTTCATGTCAAATATAAAGTTGCTCATCGTTTACTTCATCTTTGCACTGAATTAGACAATATTGATCATAACATCCTAATCGATCCGATTATTAACTGTCTAAAGTCAAATTTTTACCTTGATACTTTCAAAACAGTCGATCTTCGTCAACCAACGTATAATCCTAAACAATTATTCTTCATCTCTGAATGTGCAGAATTTTTAAGTCGACGTTGTTGGAAGCGTCGCACTGAGATATCGAAAATGTTGTGTGCGCCTATGTTAGAATTTAGTCGGGATATTTTCAAACAACATTTACCTATTTTATTAGAAGGAGAAGACCTAGACAACAACAATGAATACTTTATGAAAGGTGCTAAAATACAAACAGTTACTTTACACATTAAACTATTGAATTATTTTGCCTTGGAACCAACAGCAAGGAAATATTTCTATCTAGGTATGCGAAAAACTTTATTTGTGATGTATATTCAGATTTCCGAAAAAAAGAAACTACTAGGAGATTCATAATTGAA
Organism: Rotaria magnacalcarata; assembly: GCA_900239745.1. NCBI lineage: Eukaryota > Metazoa > Rotifera > Eurotatoria > Philodinida > Philodinidae > Rotaria > Rotaria magnacalcarata. The sequence goes on along the minus strand of OENM01001925.1, from coordinate 15,673 downwards.
TTTATCTCACCAATATGTTTTATTCTTAGGCTCACAATCAAACAATAAAATCATCAGTCAAATGATTAAAATAATTTCACGTCCATCTCTAATAGAAAGTGTTTATGCTAATCAACAATTATTTCATGCAGATGTTGGTCTTGTTTCATATGCAATAATTTTGTTATATAATTTAGTATTTGAAAAGAAAATTTTCTATCTATTGCGACAAGACAGCACTGTTTTAAACGCGTGTTCAGAATTAGCACGGACAAANGATCTTACCATACAATTTGGATCTCAAACATTATTAGCTGTTCTAAATCAAAAAGAAATTGATGAAATCAATAATCCATCAAAAATTGCGCAAAATTATTTGCATTATATTGAATATATGATCGATGAACCAGAACATACATATCATGGGGTACGGTTAAACGGTGTACTTACTAATCTTGAAAGTAAGTTCATTAAAATCTGCGTTTGATCTAGCATTCAAAATTTTAATTAGCTTCTAGAAGAGTTGGTATGAATTAGAAGTTCTACTTTTTGAAAAGATAGAATTCTCCAAAAAAGAAATATAAAACGAAATTATTCTTTTTTTTTCTTTAGTTATTGTGCAAAATGATGAAGTGAAAGAGGAGATTACGAATGATGACAGAGGCATACCAGTACTTGCGAGATGTACTTATGACAAACGTCAAGAAGATGAAGTTCAACAGACGGCTACTCGAATTCTTTTATCGATTTCATTTATCGGGCAGAATGCCGTTGACAAAATAGTAGATAATGAATCACTGATGAGATATGTTCATCGTGAATCAAGGTCGGATAATATGAAGCAAAGTTGGACCAATGAAGCTCTCCTATGGAAAACTGGCGAGGAAGATAAATTCATTTTAATGCAAGAAGAAAAAAAAGAAAAAGAACAACTAATGATTCAAGAGATCACGCCACCTGCTGTTATTTTTGAAGAATCGAAAGCTATTTATCAATATGTTAGAGGCGATTATCGCTTTAATTTAGGTGATGCTGCAATATCAGACATATATGTAATGATAAGTTATTGCGAAGATGATATAGAAATATGTCAACGAATTTATGATACCCTGAAAACGAACACACCTTATCATCTTGCGATGAATAAATATTATATGTATAGTGCCAGTCCAGCAGCTGTAGCAAGTACAATTGAAAAAGCGGATGTTGTTGTTATGTGTCTTTCAAATAAATATCGGTTATCAACTGTATGTCGATTGGCAGCCGAATATATTGAAAAACGGCAACGACCCATTATTCCAGTGATCATTGAAGCTAATTATAAACCTACAGGATGGCTGAATATTGCTGTTGGTGCAAGAAGATTCATTGATTTTACAAACGGTGACTTGGATGTTACCTATAATGATTTAATCCGAGAAATCGCTGACATTAAATCAAACAAAAACTAAAAACAACCATTGACATGGACGAAACTTTGAATATACATAATGTCTTACCAATAAATCACTGTAACCGCTTTCTTCCTTTATACAGCGCTAGCATATTAATTGTTCGCATTCATAAATTGAGTAGATACGAAATAATTTTAGACTTGATCTTTTTGATCGAGCTTTCGAGTTCGATAAATATGTTATTCGCCACTATTATTTGCCACGATAATTCGATAAATTTTGTTTTGTAGATTGGTTTAAAATTTTGAACCGATAAAATTATTTGCTAGTTGAAATCTTAATTTTACAGCTGAGCAATGGCACAAAGAAATCAAAAATTCAGCGCAACATCTTCGAAAAAGTCAAATGTCGTTTCAAAATCCACCAGTGCTAAGTCTTCATCGACAATTGATAATACTGCAAACGAATTAAAGGAAGAAGACGGTTTAAAGCAAAAAGAACACTTTCAGATTTGCGAGAATTTCATTGTATTTTGGCTCGATTCAAGTTCGAAGAGCTTAAATGAGAACACAACTAGTCAAATACGATCCATTGTCAATATCATCAAATCATTTAATAATATCGATGAATGCATCAAGTCTATCATTGAGATCAAAGACGAAAAAATTTTTCTTATTGTGTCAAATTCTCTTGCTCAACAGATTGCTCCTCTTGTCCAATCATATATACAAGTTGACTCCGTCTATATACTTTCGGATCGTGAAAAAATCAATCAAAAATTGAGTACAACGTATATTAAAATAAAAGGAATTTATACCGATATTGAAGCACTTTGTGATGAGTTAAAAAAGATTATTCGACAGTTAAATAATGATTTAATATCAATAAGCATTGTCCCTCCGTCATCGGGAGAGAATCCAGATCAACTCCAAACATCATTCATGTATTTGCAGTTATTCAAAGAATGTATTTTAACAATGCAAAGCGATTCAAAAATGGAAATACAAGGATTCGTGGATTATTTCACTTCATATTACAAAGGTAATAACAGAAACATAGATGTTATCGAACGATTAAAAAGAGAATATTCACAACATTTGCCAATATGGTGGTATACATTACCGAGTTTTCTATACGAAACGCTCAACGCAGCTCTAAGAAACTTCAACATCAAACATTTAATGAAAATGGGCTTCATTATTCGAGATCTTCATGAACAAATAAAAAAATTACATTCTCAACCAAGTAACAATAAACCAATATCGCTTGTTTATCGAGGACAGTATTTCCCGACTAACGAACTTGAAAACTTGAAGAAATCTGAAACTGGTCTTATTTCTTTCGGTCAATTCTTGTCGACAAGCACTAAAAGAAGCGTTGCTATGTATTTCATTGCAAGTAAGTTAAATCGAACTGATTTAACGCGCGTTTTATTTCAAATAAAAATTGAATCATTCAATTCATCGGTTCCCTTCGCTCCTATACACAAAGTTAGTGAGATACCCTCAGAATGTGAGATACTTTTCTCTATTTCTACTGTATGTAAAATCGGCAAGATAAAAGAGATAGAAGATGATCTATGGGAAGTGAATTTAACCTTGGTGGATGAGAGAGATCCATTACTCGCACGTCTTATTGAACACATGCGAGTTTCACTTGGAAATGGAAATAGTTGGTATCGACTTGGCCAATTAATGATCAAGATGGGACAATTCAAACATGCTAAATCAATCTATAAGGATCTGCTCGAAACAACATCTATTAGTGATAAAACAGAATGTTCTTTCTTACACAACCAGCTTGGATATGTTTTTAAGCAAATGAATAATTTGCCAGAAGCATTGTCTCATTACGAAAAGTCTCTTACTATTAAGCAAAGTTATATGTCACCAACTGATTCTCGACTCTCTAGTACATATTCGAATATTGGCGGAATTTTCAAGGAACTCAATAGACTTGATGTAGCATTGCAATGTTATCAATGTGTTCTCAAGATCGATCTTGGAATGCCAGAGCCTAATCCACTCGAGATTGCTATCGATTACAATAATATTGGTTCGGTATTTGATGAACAGGGTAAGTATTCTGAAGCACTTCATAGTTATAAAGAAGCATTAGAAATCAAACTCGATTACCTTCCACCACACCATTCATCCCTTGCTACTACCTATAGTAACATAGCTTTAATTCTTCGTAAAATGGGTAGTGAAGCTGCTGAACGACATCAGTACGAATCCGAGCGTTCAAATTATAAAGAAGCACTTTCACATTATGAAAAAGCACTTAACATACAAGAGAAATCCCTTCCAACCAATCATCCGTCATTAGTCTTGACTCATTATAATATAGCAAGATTATATGAAATGCAAAAGAACGAATTGAAAGCCATTGAACATGCTGAAAAAGCTGATGATATTGCTAAAGTCGCTTTTGGTATGGATCATCCCGAACGGAAAAAACGACAGAATTACTTAGAAGAACTAGAAAAGAAGCGATCGTCTTTGATGCGTCGAGCGGGCATCGTTCGAAAGTAGTAATACGTTTTGTTAGTTGCATATTGTTAGAATCTCTTGATGGAATCGAGTATTATGAAGATCAATGCCTTCGAACATAGTTCAACACTTGAATGAACAATAGATTGACAAATTTTGCAATGTTTACAAGTGTCTTTTGTGCAATTTGAATATATCTTTTAAAGAAAATAAAGAATGAAAATTTTACAGCTTCCTCATTCTCATCACAAAACTTCCCAGCTGATAAAGTAAAGCAATGATTATTACTGGTTACACTGGCAAGCAAAGAATTTTTTTCTAATGAACAGCATGGGTTAAATTTTGAAGATTAACAAGCTGGGTGTGGGTGTCAACCTCGCTGCTACACACACCCACACCCTTCGCAGATAACTGAGTTAAAAAAAACATTATTTTTAAACCGGATTCATCTAATAAGATAAGATTGGCTAGTTAACGTAACTGATAATATGAACTATGAAATATTTCCAGAGGTTTTTCTTTGGATATTAAAAAAGTCTCATTTGATAACTGCTCGAAGAAAATCACGATAAATTAGGGTACGGATATGATTCTATAGTTCAACGACATCCACATCCATTCGCAGGCACCCGCTCTCACACACTCACACTCACTCTGTACATTCATCATTTCCTGATTGGCTTCTTTCATCATACATGCAGATATGTCTCTCATATTTTCTAATATGTTTTATTCATATGATAGCATTAATTAAACTGTATTCTATACATAGAGCAAACGCTTAGAAGCGTGTCGTTATTTTAAAGACAGACCAACTTGGAGAAATATTTTTAACATCTTTCAAAGTTTCAAGGATAGAACCATTCTCCTAAGTGTTTTGTCACAATCTGTTAGATAGGTTAAAGTAGTTTAAATCATTGTCTCTTTTTATTTATTTTTTTCTATGTGCGCCGATATTAATATCATTCCCTGCTGTGATCTATCTCTCTGTTCTCTCGCGTATGCAAGCATGTATTGTATATAAAGTAGTCACATTCTAGAGATATGAGTAGCTGAATAAATATCATTCCCGAGACTGGTAGTAAGCTATTCCCTCTAATTTGTCGTTATGCAGTGTGTTGATGAATTAAAATTAGTGTCATCGTTTTATCAGAAAATCCATAGTGATCAACAAATAAGAATTAATCAATTTAAAACAGAAGCATACTGCTAATCCTCTTTTCTTATTCTTGATGATAAAATCAATCCTATCGTATTTTATAGTTCAATTATGCATGATTAATAATGGGAGCTCTGTGATATTTAAAGAACAATATTTAAAGATTCATAATACAAAGAACATCATTGTCAATTAGCTTCTAATATTCATATTTCTATACGATGCCTTTAATAGAGAGTTTTATCGTAAGGGGAAACTTTGTTAAGCCCCCCCCTCCAAAAAGTCGATTTTCGTCAAAAAATTGAAAATTGAGATAACACCATGGGGTGATAGCCCATGTTCTGCTCTTTCAGAAACACTATAGTTTTTTTTCCAAAGACCATTTTTTGACCGAAATTTTTAGTGATCTTTCAGAAGTCCTCAATGTCAAAAACGGCAGTATAATTAGGTCTTTAATCTCTAATGACTGATTAATTAATTAATTTAGCGCTCAGCGTGTGCAGAATTAAAAGTTACGTACGGCAAGTTAGGTGAGTTTCCGCAAAAAACGCGTGAAAATTGCAGAAAATTTAAAAAAACAGCAAAAACTTCGAAAAAATGTTTTTGCGTTTTTCTCAAAATCATGTTTTTCCAACATCCATCCTAGTTATTTTGCCTTCAACTATGTTTTTTCGAAATGTTTTTTTTACCATTCGATAGAGCATGCAAAGACGCAGTGCATGACGTTCTCCGATTTTTGAAAAAGGGTTTTTTTATGCCCAGAAAAGGTCGCCTACAAAATTTGCATGCAATTTTTTGACCTTTTTTGAAGGACTTTTACTTGTGCAAAATTTTTCGGCCTATAAATGGACTTNTCTTTGCATGCTCTATCGAATGGTAAAAAAAACATTTCGAAAAAACATAGTTGAAGGCAAAATAACTAGGATGGAAAATGGGTCATTTTTGACCAGTGTTCACCTTATAACTTCCTTAAACTTGTATATTTCGGGCTGAAATTTTTATCGTAAACTACCCGCTCTAGTCCCAACATATCCTGAAAATTTCACCCGACTTGAACTTTCTTTGGCGAAAATCGACCTTTGAGGGTGGGGGACCTTAACTAACCAATCACTTTTGAATTGGGACATGAGCGTGTGGGATATGGCTGCGAGTGAAGTTAATATGCACACACACACCGACCTTCAGTCATACCCAAAGGTTTTACAAAACTGATTTAAATTAGTCAGATGTATATATGTATACATGACGATTTTTGTCGTATGAATGACGCCATGTGACATTTATTTGTCATTTTATTATTCTTTTCAACCCTTTCCTTAAGTGAAATATTATAAGTTGTAGTGTTTCTTGTTTACTCCGTTGAGTTTATGCAGGAAAGAAAAAATTTCAGCAGGGGAAAAAACATCAGAAAAGGAAGGGAAGGAGACGAAGTTGTTGAAGAAATAATTTGCATTGATACTAACTTCATCAGGTGAGTATGACTAGTTGCCCACCAGACTGTATAGCACGGGAGACTATGCGACAGCAATAGCGTATAGTTCGAGAGGCTCTCCGAAGGCAACAACGCCAAACAAGGGAACGTGTGCGGGGTTGGGTGTGAGTAAGTATTTCTCATCTCATTTCCAAAACTCACACCCACACCCTCAGAGCGCAGGCACTGATTCATATATGTCATCTATTAGAGGATTCCTTGACTCTGTATTATTAAAAGATTTATAGGAACATATGATATATTCTGTAGTTTTTTTTCCAAAATCAGGTTTTCTCAGGCATCTCAAAACCAAAAGCTTTGGGTCAAAACCGGTTTTGGTTTTGGTGCATGCCTATGAGGGATCTAGATCCGGTTCAGATGTTCATGTTTCGACGGCGTTTGACTCTAAGGTTGATCGGCTTGACGATAACATTAACATGGGTCACGCATATTATAACACACGATCCTGAGAGATTTCAATCAATCGACGGCACTTGTTCATCTTGCAATTGTGCGATTCCATTGACTAATAAATGACCGAGAATATTTCCAACAAAGGATCCAATAACACTACCTACAAATCCACCAATCCAAGGACACAGAGCTGCAGGACCAAATGAAAAACTAGTTAGCAGCGCTTGAATGGCAAATGCAAGGACACCAATGGTCAAATCTTTGGCAGGAGTCGCAATTGTTTTCTTCAAAAATTCTTCCTGTATCATCTGCCCATTGTGGTATTGTTTGTAACGAAATATACGCTTTAGTAAATCGACAATAACAAAGGCTATTGCATTGCCTATACCTTCCGCCAACAGTGTCGAACAAAATTTGTCTTTGAAAATACACAAGGAGCTTTCAATCAGTTCACTCATTTCTTCTTGACCGAGTGCAGACACAATTTGTTTTATAATCAAGTAATCGCCAATGACTTTAAGAAAAGTCATTAATGGTGTGGCTACCCAATGAACGACCTTCTCAATTTGTTCACTATACTACATGCCCGTCTTGCACCAGAAAGTCAAGCATTCACAATTACGTAAAATCAGATCATAATGAGAGGATGATATTGTTGGTGATGCTGGATCCGTAGGAACAATAAGACATTCTCCAAATGTTACTTGTTCTAGAATGTGCTGAGCATTATCGATCACGACTTCTGGTTTAAGTGATTGAAATTTATATGCAGTGCCGGCTAATTTGAAACCAGCATAGCTAGAACCGTACGCGACACGCTTCAATGTGCAGTTTTTTCGAAAAATTTTGAGTGAAACCTTTTGAACAACAGCACGAGAGGGTTTGTGACTGCCATCAACGTATTAAACTTCAAAATTTCGGATTCGTCATAATCTTTACTATTAACAAATAAAACGATTCCGTGATGTTGATGTAACGGTGACGACCAGATATACAAATGATTTCCAAGTCAAATATCTTTAGGTTCAATCGTATGAAAGATTGGCATTGAAATGTTTTTTTGTGATTTGTTAAAATATTTCTGCCTTTTTTGTTCCTTTTACACTTATGACAAGCAGAGTAATTCTCGTTTTTTTCCAGCAAAGTATAGAGCATTTGTTGATAGAAAGCGGTAAACAGAGCGCAAAAAATCATTTGAAAGGTTATCATGGGTTTCTTCCCACAAATAATTGTGATAAAAATCATTCGATTTGACTTGACTCATGTGAAAATGGCTCATTATTTAAATTCGTCAAACAGAATTGCACAAAAAAACTAAATGGTAATTATGAAATGCGGTGCAAAGCACGAATTTCGGCTGTATCGAGAAAATTGATATTTCGTAACAAATCAAACATTGTTTCTGTAATTTGTAATATGACGATTTTTTGGCATGATGAGGATTTGCTTCACTATATGAATCCGGAAAACTTAGTGTTTTAACCAGTAGCTGCTTGAATGAAAAAAGCAGTTAAAAATCAGACATGGCTAAATTCATCTCTTCGAGAACTCTATCGAGACCTAACAATTTTCTTTGAAAGAAAGATATCGATTGATCGATTGATTATCTACATGATACGATTTGCGTCTAACGTTTCTTGCTAGCTTCATTTTAATTATCTCAAAACTTATTCCTTTGAAAGTCGTCTTTTTTGAATGTCATTTATGAGAGAAAGGAACATCCGACATGACATCGGAGAAAAATGGTACCACCCAAGCAAACAAAATTTTTCAAAAACGCGTTTAAACGCACAAAAAAGGACACAAAGTTTGAGAAAGTGGGCGTTTTTAGTTCACAATCGTGGTTCCCGACTGTGATAAAAAAACGCTCAGATATGGCACTTTTGGCGTGCTTAAACGCGTTTTTTACTAAAAAAAGCATATAAACGTCTACAAACAAGACTAAAAGTGGTCATGTTTTTCATAATCGCCAAACGCACTTGCAACAACGATTTCCNTTCATGAATATAAAGATCACGGCCACTTTTAGTCTTCTTTGTAGATGTTCAAACGCACCAAAAGTGCCATCTCTGAGCGTTTTTTTTATCACAGTCGGGAACCACGATTGTGAACTAAAAACGCCCACTTTTTTTTTCAGATTTTGCGTTTTTTTGTGCGTTTAAACGCGTTTTTGAAAAATTTCGTTTGCTTGGGTAGTTCGATCTCGACACTTTCGACTCACGTTTCAACGAATTTTTTCTGACATTCCGTTCCCCAGATCATAACGATGGAAAATGACGACGTTTGATGCGCACGTCGAGAAAGTAAAAAAACAAAGAAAACTCGCCACGAACTGCATAAATGTTGTACTTTGCACCGCAATAATGAGGATGAGCGTTAGTAAATGAATAGAAAAGAGACCATCTCACATCTGTTTGATCTATTCAATTTGCTAGTCTCAGCTCTTGCTTTTCAGGAATTGACGAAGACGAAAATGCAATAGAATAATTAAAAAGAAATGCAGTGTTTATTTCGCTGATGCATTCCGTGTTTTTTGTTGAAATAATGAAATACTCAGCAGATCTTTGCATTGCAAATAAGCACGAAAAGCAAAATAAGAAATTTAGAAAAATAATATTATATATATGGAAATGTTTTACGCATCTGGAAAAATGGAGGATTCTATTCAATGAATGTAGACGAAAGAAGACTAGCATCACTACATTTCTAAGCTTTAATAACGCAGCTGTTTTTTTTTCATAGCTCATATAAATGTTGAAGAGTGTGTAAATTTTAACTCAAAGTCCTGGCTAGTGGCGTAACCAGGAAATATTGATAGAGGATGCTCAGTCCCCAGCTCTTTTGCAGTGTAACAAGGTAAATTGAATTCTACTGAAACAATGCATGAAGACAATAGAGAAGTTCAAATATTCAATCCTGTATTATGAAAAAAAACAAATCAAACTTCAGAAAAAAATGCAATTACCGAAACATAATTGAAAATCGATCAATAACTTGTTCGAAATTAATTTGAAAATTGCGTTCTATCGACAAAATGTACAATGCTTCATCCTTCAAGTGATAAAAATCGAAGTTGTTAAATTTGAAAATAGAAATTTTCGTAGAGGGGGCTCAGCCTCCATCTGGATACGCTACTAGTTCTGGCGGTTCTTCTACCCTTCACATTTACAGACATTAGTAAGGAGTGTTGCAGTTGTCCAGTGTATCAGTTTCTCGAGAAATAGGTGAGTTCGATATATTAGTCCCAAAGTAACTGCCATAAAAAGCTTTTCTCTCTGACTTTATTTATTATCACTTAACTCCATGTATTTACAATTCAAGCTTGACACATACATAGTCTCGGTGAGTGTTTTCATACATTTAACAATAAACTCGTTGGCAAAATTAGTTAGGTATCTTTTTTTAAATTAAATTTTTTTCAAAGCAAATTTTTAGATTATTATTTTTTTGTCAGGTAGGACAGTTATTGAAATTCTAGAGTTGAGACTAGCAGATTGATTTATATTAAAGACATACGGATAGGAATTCAACAGTACAGTCAGACTGGTACACCCAGCGTCGCCCTTCCAGTAGGGAACCGCAAAAAACGTTCCAGTCCCGATGGAACTAAAATCGGAATCAAAAAATAATTTTTAGTGCGACCGGGACTAAATACTTTTTAAGTCAGTCCCGAACAAATTTTTTAAAGGAAAAAAATCGTCTATAGTACTTGATTTTTTTTATTTTCAAGAAATAAATATTCAGAATTTTAAAAACAACACGATAAAATAAATTCATGAAAATCTTGACTTTAGTCAATTTTTTAATTACTTCATAATCGTTACTGTCACTTGCATCGATAAAATCACGAGCTTGAGGGTGTGGATGTAGGCTGAATTAATAACAGCACATCCACATCGGCACCCAAAATAGGAGTGTGTTTCAAAAAATTGGGACCGGGACCAAAAAGGGTGGTCCCGTGGTTCCCTACCTTCCAGAGATAATACTTTATTTTGAAACTAGTTTTTGTATGCAAACTCACATGTTGTAAAATTCTTTTTTTTTGATTCTGTGCGATGATAATATTAGCGAAAATAGATAAGAGAAATTGCGTTGTATAGAATGAAATAAGCGCAACGGAAAAATTATTTATTTTAATATTTGATATTCAGCACAAGAAGACAGGCAAAAAATACATTATATCTTAACGAAAATTCATTTTAGGAGTTCATGACATCATTAACGAAAAATCTTGAAGGTCTGACTATTGTATGGCTTGATGTTGATCGTATTCATGAGAACACCGATGATTATTTTGATACGAAAAATCGTCTACGACAATGCAATAATTATATAGAAATATATCATGATCCAAATGAGTGTATTCATGGTATAACAGCGAATGGATATGTTTTTCTAATTGTTTCTGGTTCAATCTGCGAAACATTTATTCCACTGATTTTTGAAATCAAACAGATCGTATTTATTTACGTTCTATATTCGGATAATCAATTGAGTGGCACCTGTGAACTAAAAAATATTTCAAAACTTCATGGAATATTCTCAAGTAAAAACCAACTCATTGACAAACTGAAAGAAGACGTCAAATCATATTTGAAGAGTTTGCCACTAACATGTATCGTCAATGAAAAGTCAATTCGTGCTTTAAACAAAGAATATTCTATGTTTATGTGGACTCAATTGCTTATAGACGTTTTAATTCAAATACCTCAAACAGATCGCGCGAAAATGATGATGTTAGAAGATTGTCGACTGCATTATGCTGATAATAAAGCTCAATTAGATGATATTAACGAGTTTAAAGAAAAATACGAACCAGACTTTGCAGTTTGGTGGTATACGCGTGAGTGTTTCGCATATAAACAATTAAACCAAGCACTACGTACACAAGATATTGACATTATTTTTAAATATCAATTTTTTATAAGAGATCTCTATGTACTATTGAAAGAATTATATGAAGAATCTAGGTCATCATTAGAAGAAACATTGATTGTCTACCGTGGGCAACATATCAATTGTGATGAATTGGAAAATATAAAAAATAATGTGAACGGTCTTATTTCAATGAATTCATTTTTATCAACAACGCGAAACAAGACGCGAGCGTTAATGTCCGCCGGTGATGGTTCAAATAGACCCTCGCTTGAATCCATATTATTTGAAATTACGATTAATAAAAATGTTGCTGCTAAAACTAAACCATTCGCTGACATTACAAAGATGAGTCAATTTGGCAAGGACGAAGAAGAAATACTATTATCGATTGGAAGTATATTCAAGATTCAGTCAGTTGAACAGTTAGCTGAAAATGCTCATGTTTGGCACGTTAAGCTGATATTAAATGAATCAGTGGTGAATAATGAAATAGACATGTTATTCAATTATTTCAAAATGAATTCAACTACAGATATATCGAATGTCGGTACATTAGGCTTAGTATTAGGATACATGGGAGAAAATGAAAAAGCAGAAAAATATTATAAAATGATGCTTGACGAATTATCAACAGATCATTGTGGAGTTCCAATAATATTAAATAATATGGGAGTATTATACAATGATATGGGTAATGATAAAAAGGCATTAGAATATTATAAGAAATCATGCGAAAGTTATAAAATGCAAAACGTATCAGAAAATGATCTTCTCTTAGCGAATTTATATCATAATATGGGTTCATTGTATTATGAAAATGAGTATAATAAAACAGCATTGAAATATTTTAGAAAAGCTTTTAAAATTTGTAATAATAATTCTACGCTACCCAGCCTTTTATTATCTGCAACATTATATACAGACGTGAGTGGAATTTATCAAGATAATGAAGATTTTGTTAATGCATTGGCTCAGTTGCAACACACATTTGATATCCAAAAAAGAATTCTACCATCAAATCATTTCAGAATCGCTGCAACGTACAATAACATAGGAAGCGTTTATCTTTGTAAAGGCGATTATAAAAAAGCATTAGAAAACTTTGAAATAGCCCTGGATATTGGATTAAAATCTTTGCCAGACGATCATGAACATATTCAAACATATTGTGAAAATATAAAACTTGCTAAAGAAAAAATAGAATAATCGGATGTTAATAATAATTAAACTACAGAGAGTGTGAGTTTAAAGAAAATCGTACAACATTTCTAAGGTCTTCTTTTTAAAAATCGCTTTTGCTTCATTACTTAGTGTCCTACTAGGATTACTTGATTGCTTATTCTTCTTATCCAATTGGTGACAATGTCTTATTTGATTGTAGTAAAAATCTGTAGAAATATGAGAGTAATGTTAGCTAAAGTTAATACACGAACTAGGTATTTCAATGTAGCTGAAGTATCTTATGAATTCGTAGGTATCGATCCAATTATGAACCATATATGCAATGCCGAATCATTCAACGGCTGACGAGGGAACATATCCAACTGTCCAATCGCTTTTGAGCCAGAACGATGAGCATCATGTAGATCCCAGTGAGCTATGAATACCCTGAAAAGAGTTTGGGCTGCTAGCATATTACTGTCGAGATACTGCATTTTTATGATATTATTTAGCAAAATGCCGTAGTCCTCCTCAGGAACAGCAAAAAAACTGAGTTTCTAATTCCGACTTGAAACTTGGCACAGAAACAGGCCTAGGTGAGAGTAGTTTATTGTGAAAGTTTCAGACATTTTGGCTGTTCCTGTTCTGAATTAAGCACATTGGAACCTGTCGGGAGTATACGAGCGATGAAAAAATATGTTTTTTAGCCATACTCTAGGATAGGAACAACCAAAAGACCTGAAAATTTTACAATAAACTACTCTCATTAAAGCCTATTTCTATGCAAACTTTCACGTCAAAATTCGAAACTCAGTTTTTCTGGTTCCTGAGCGGGACCACGGTATTGTGATTAATTAAAAATACCTAAAAAATGCAGTATCTCGACAGTAATAAGTTAGCTGCCCGAACTCTTTTCAGGGTATTCATAGCTCACTAGGATCTACATGATATACATAATTCCGACTCAAAAGCGATTGGATAGTTGGATATGTTCCCTCGTGAGATGGAACCACTTTCCTTAAAGAGCGTGTGAGACTTCCGGATATACACATGCATAAGTTCAATTATTTGACAAACGAGCAGCCATTGAAAAAATCTACTTGTCGTGATCAATAGGATTGCCTGTTGTTGAACTGATTGATCTCAAGGCGCAATTTACTAACAAAAACACAATTAGTAGTATCATCATCGCCACACCAATAATCTGCTTTCTATACTTATTTTTTACATGATAGGCATCAAAGAACCATAACCGATCGACGCAATATCTCCTTGTTTTTTCTCTCTTCAAAAAATATTAGAACAAAATACTTAAATGCAATTGAATAGCTTGCATTATTATAATGCTTTTTCATCTTTCAAATTATATTCTTTACAAAACATACTTCATGGCCTGCGTTAGTTTTAATTTTCATCACTAATTTGATTTATTTATGAGAACTTCGTTTGAGTTACATGTATAGTTAAAATTTGAGTGTAACCAAATTGTTGATCACGTAATGCAAACTCCATTTTACTTCTTTGCATTTATCGAAATCTAAATTATGTCTAGTCATTTCGATGAATACAAGTTTAGAAAGAGAAATATCGACACAACATCTTTTCGTTCGAATAATTATAGGCACGTGCAAATTTCTCTTAAAAATGAAGATAAAAGCAGCCTTAAGAGGCAATTCACCACAGAGGTGTCCACAGGGCAGGGCAAATATTTTAAAAATTGATCTGCCCTGTACAGGACACGGAGATAGCTGCGTGCCCTGCAAATTTCGCATTTTTGCTTTAGTTTGGAAATAACAGCGATTTCATTTTTCTCCAAAAGTTAAAACAACCCATGAGAAATTCAGATAGCAATATCACATTTAAATAAGATATTTTGTTATACGATAGTCTTTAAGTTGCACGATACTATATAAGCATAAGTCCAATCAAAATAGCAACAAAGGAAAGAACATTAGTTTAGTAGCCCTCATTGAAATAATATTGTACCAGTGCCATCACTTTCTAATTGTTCACGCGTTAATTTTCTTATGATCTCTTCTATTGGTAAAAATGAGGTATCCATTTTATCTGAGTCAAATATCTCTGTTAGTTGTGAAGCTTCATCATATAACTATAGCTATTCCTTTACAACCCCTTTTAAAAAGAGAAAGACACAACTTTTGTATTTAAAAAATTGAATCAACAGAAACCTCAGCCTTGTAAAAGAGAACATTTGCTCACTCACCTTTTCTAAATAAAAAAAAATATTAATTTGAACGAGTCTCATCATATCAGCTGCTTCAAATGTTATCATAAATTAGCTTATAGAGTCGCGAGTGAAACTAAGCGTTTTCTTTCAGACGCAGATTAATGATTCCTTCTAGTGTCAGCATGTTGTTCTGTTGTTGGCATAGATGATTTTCGATTGATTCAAATAAAAAGTGAAAAATCTGAGTAGGTGGATGAGGTTCTGTTCATTAGATTAATTGAAAACTAATTAAAAGGAAATATCTACAAGTTCTTTTTCATTTTCTTTTATACTATTGTTTGTAAATCAAAATCTTTTTATGAGTTACTTATCAATAAAAGTCAGTAATGCAGCTTAAATATTAACTTGAAAATTCTTCTTTTTTTGCAGGGCAGGGCACGATGCAAAAGATGACAGGGCAGGTCAGGGCAGGGCAAAAAAATTTGAAATCATTTTTGTCCTGCCAGGGCAGGGCGAGGTACGATAGAAAATCAGGGC